>JAQZBX010046782.1:0-20674 GCA_029593785.1 Cabassous unicinctus | reverse complement strand
AAAAAATTTGAAAAGGCAATTAATTGTCAATAGCATTAAAGAGCAATCTTTAGCTACAGAGCTCATAATTACATGTTTGTTTGTTTGTTTGTTTTTTGATAATTTGCTTGTCCTGAAGATGCATGCATACTTCCACCTTATCTGTATTAGCTTCATGATTAACTATTTGGGGTGGCATTCATGGTAACTGGGAACTAAGAAGTTGCTTGACAGGTAGCACAAAGTGCTGGTAATTAACTTCCTAAGGCTCCTCTACTGTTGGGTGAAAAATAGGCTAGATAAATTTATACCATGTCACACTGTATGACAGAAGCTCATCTTTCCTCTGATTTCAAACAAGGTATTAGAAACAGGTTGAGTTTCTTGACAAATAAAACCCAGAATTGACATTTATATAAGACCAATTCATTGCATAACAATGATGACTCACTTTGAGCAGGATGTATAGCGACAAACTTAGCAGGTATTTGGAGCCGACTAGGAGTGCAAATTTTTGTAATTTGACATTGTTTCCAGGGACTCTTGGGAAAGTGAAGTCTAAGTCACAGAAAGCCCAGGGACTTTCAGTTACTGTTTGTGGACGCCTGGGGAGCTCAGATGAGGGAGGAATGTCATTTCTACAATTTGTAGTGGGTTGGTTGGCACAAACAGCATGATAGGAATCTGAGGAAAATGAGAAAAAAGAGTTTCCCATCATTTCAACTAAAAGAGAATAATATCTGATGCTGCAGTGTTTTTAAATGGAAAGTCAAAGAAAGTAAATAGCAAAATTCCACCCATATCTCTTATCAGGGCAATATATTCTTTAAACACAAACAACTAAGTCAAGGTTACTGTTCTTTAAAAAGTAGCCTTTACTGGGCCATTTCTATGGATACTCAGGCTGTTTCTTGAGCCATTGTATTTTCTTCCTGTATAGAGATGGCAGGAGTTTTAAGTTGCTAAGTGTTCAGCACTGACGTGAAGGTAAAAAGAACACTGGATGTCGGGAAGAATGAAGCTGGTTCAAGCTCCAAATATGCCACTTAGAAGTTTAACAGGTTGGGCCATGTCACACAATCTCCCCCATCCTCAGTTTTTGTCATCTTTAAATGGGGTAAGTGATACCTGTACTATTTACTTCACCAGGTTGTTGTGTCACCTGAATGGAAGTCTGTGAAAGGAATTGATGATCAGTAAAGAGCCAGATAATTTTAACCAGACAGGGAGTTCTGGCTGAGCCTTATTTTTATTTCAGGAAATTTGATGAATTGCTCTGTACATTTTCCTTTTTCTAGCCCATGATTGTAAGCTTTGCTGGGCTTCTTAAAATATCACCTCGAAAGAGGACATAGCAATTGTAAGGCCCAAGAAGCCAGCTGAGCCTGCTGTCTACTCCACATGTGATTTCATGCTCTCCGCCTCAGTTCTCTGGTATTGCTTTGTTATTTATGCCTCATTATAAACCATGCTTTAGATGGACCCTCAAATGTAGAAAATTGATAATTCAAAATCTTTGGCAAAGGGGGCAAGTTGATATAACATTTGTAGCAATGAAGAAGTTATGGAGGGAAACAGATGTGGCTCAAGTGATTGGGCTCCCGTCTACCATATAGGAGGTCCAGGGCTCGATTCCTGGGGCCTCCTGGTGAAAAGCAAGCTGGTCTGAGCGGAGAGCTGGTGCAGCAAGATGATGCAACAAAAAGAGACAGAGAAGAGACAATAAGAGATGCAGCAGATCAGGGAGCTGAGGTGGCACAAGAGATTGAGTGCCTCTCTCCACTCTGGAAGATCCCAGGATCGGTTCCTGGTGCCCTCTAAAGAGAAGACAAGCAGACACAGAACACACAGAGAGCAGACAGCAAACGCAAAACGAGGAGAGGGGGAGAAATAAATAAATAAATCTTTAAAAAAAAAAAAAGTTATGGAATAAGAATATTCTAATTTTGAGGTCAGTTATATAATAAACTTACAGTCAGTGCAAAGAACAAAAATCTGAAGGAAAAGAAAACTTCGTCTCCAAAGCCAAGCACTCTAAAATGGAGTCCTTATGACACCAAAGCTATTGTCGTAGAGGAAATGGAGCTGGCTGATTCTCACCCTTTGTCCGTTTACATTTGTTGAGTAGTCGTTGAGGAGAGCGGCAGCAAGCCACAGCAACGGCGCATGCCCTTTGTCGAGGGCATCTCTGCTGCCAGGTGCAGCACTCGATATATACATGCACTGCACATTTACCCCTTCTAATAACCCTACCAGGCATTCTTTACACTATTTTACAGAGAAGGAAGTGAGGCTTGGAGAGGATAAATACCTTACCAAAGGATACATAGCTGGCAAGCGGAGATGATAAGGAATGGAGCCAGGTTGGTTTGATTCCAAACGCCAAGCAATTTAGAGCTCTACACTGCACTGCCACCCCACACAAAACTGAGAAGTCCTTTTAATTTATATTCCAAGATACTAACTTCTTGTTTAACTCACTGGAATCTGAATTCCCCACATCATTCCAGATTCATTTATTTTTTCTTTATTGGAATGGCAAATAAAGAAAGGAAGGAAGGAAGGAAGGAAAGAAGGAAGGAAGGGAGGAAAGAAGGAAGGAAGGAAGGAAAGGAAGAAATAAAAAAAAGGAAAACTCACTTAGTTTAAATCAGTTTTTGAGAGTTTTAGTTCTTATTTCTTGACAGGATGATATACTTCTGATTTTAAAAATTATCTGTTCTCCTTCTGTAGCCAATTTGTTAATCATGTTTTGGTGACTGACTTTTGGGCACATTTCCCAGAAACTTTAAGGCAACCCTTAATAAACACTAATAAGTCTGCATGCAGAAGCAGACTATTATTATTCATAGGCAGTATTATATAGAATTAAACTTTTGGAAACTGCTCCAAACACATTCAGCTAGACATGAAAGTAAGCTGAATTTCCATTTGGTTTGCTTCTTGCTGAGCCTTCAAATTATAAAGTGAAGCAAAGCCAAAAGATTAATACAATGAAAACAAAGATTGGGAAATTAAATGACACGATGCAATTTTCTGCCTCATCGGGCTGGCACCAATAATATGCAAAGGAAAGTCTGCTTAGTGTTGGTTAGCTGCTGTATAAATGCAGGACAATCAGTCTCCTTCTCGAGGGAGGCTATTTTCTTGAATCATATAGCCATTGACTCTTCCAATTACTAGAGCCCACCCCCCCAGTTAGACTTTATCTATTTTTTTTTTTAAACTTGCTTCCCTACTCTGCCACGGTATTATTATTATTGTTATTAGAATTTACACAGGTACATGCTTTTACATTATCTTGAATATTTCAGCGATAGCTTTAGGGCATACATAAAAACCTGGAGCCTGCTGCCACACTCATAATTAAATAATAATAATATTTTAGAAAATGGATCTTTATAGGTAGTTGAAGGCTATAATGGACTACCTTTAAATCACACCTATCAGAGGAACATTAGCTCGTGGTTGATGTCTCACATTTGGGCTTCTTTTGGCATGCCACCCTTAATGTATCATTGCTGATCATTGTCAAGATTCTCTCTAAAGTGATTTGGGTGATAAGAAATAGCTCAAAGACACCCCTAATGTTATTTTAAATTACTTTTATCATGGTTGTGTTCAAAGGCTGTCATGTCTCTGCAACCAAAATTCTCCAGATGCTTCAGACATTCTCCAGAGAATTAAATTGTGCATTAACTTTCCGATTGCCCTTTAATTTTGCCGGACAATATAGGCCAGTCAACACTAATCAATCTCCTGCAAAGTGCAGAGCACTATATTTGATCTGAGGAAAGTAAAAGAAAGAACAGACTGCCTCAGGCCTCCAGCACCTTGGAAAGAGATCGGGCTCTCTCATTTATATCTTCTGGGTCGTGGTGTAGAATCCAAATAAAGCCAAGAAAGTGTTTGTCACCTACCTACCTCCCCGGTTGCAAATGGGATTCTTGCTCTTTTCTTCCAAAGGAAAATTCTTTAAAAGGGAAATGTGTGGGTGGGTGGGTGCATGTACGTATGTTTTCATTTTTATTTTTCGAAGTAATGGAGAACAAAATATGCAAAGGAAATATTTACTACAGGGGATAATCAAACCTCTGTTTCTTTGGTGGACTTGACCACTTCCACTCTGGGAGTTCCTATAAATATTCATTTTAGAAATAGATTTTGGGTCGTTTTTATTTTCAGATTTCTCAAATGTCTCTGGAAAGATTGATTTCAAATTTCCCATTTAAACAATCAAAATGCTTAAAAGATATATAAAGCCCGCTCAGAAAAAGACAAATAAAAACCAAAGGTACCAGCTGATCAAGCATCCCTGAATGGGAGAGGAAAGTTTGGAATGAATCATATTGAGTAGAGCAGAATTAAGAGAAATGATCTGTATTGTTGCCAGATTTTCTTTTCCTGTTTCCTTTTAGTTTTTCCTTTTTTAAAAGGTAGACATTTGAATTTTAAAATGATTAGCTTGGGATTAAATCGATTTCTTTTACAAAAGAACATGCCTTGCTTTTCTTTTCTGGTTTTCTTCTAATTTGTATCTTCCTTACCTTCCAAATATGATTGGAGACAGTCAAAACCTGCTTTGGGGCTAGCTATATTTGAACCTCTCTGATAATGTGGTAATTTTGAAACATGAAACTAAGCCTTGAAAATAATGAAGCTGAAAGATTGCACTTCTCATCCTGGCTCTTCTCATTATTATTTTTCTTCATTTTAATGGAAATAAACCACCT
Source organism: Cabassous unicinctus (assembly GCA_029593785.1). Taxonomy (NCBI): domain Eukaryota; kingdom Metazoa; phylum Chordata; class Mammalia; order Cingulata; family Chlamyphoridae; genus Cabassous; species Cabassous unicinctus. Next base: position 15,962 of record JAQZBX010046782.1, on the reverse strand, counting down.
TTACCCTAGGAAGAGAATAGTTTACATTTTGTGCAAAATTCTGAGATGAATTTAGGACTGTCATTATTTCACTTGGGAGAAATGCACTGAAATGTGTAATCTCACCTTTTGGGGACCTTAGTAGAGTACACAGAGGCTGAAGAATTTCATTCCGGTTTATTATTAAAATGAAAGCTTCAAGTTTTCTTTATTGCCTTTCTGGTGACAGTACTGCACGGAGAAGTGTGCAGGCTCTGGAGTAAGACTGACTGTATTTGAATCTGGTCTCTACCCCTTAGAGCTATTGACCTTGGAAAAATTATTTCACCTCTCTGTGCCTCAGTTTTTTCAGCTGAAGGATGGGGATAATAATAGGACTTTTATCATAAAGCAGTTGTTAAGTACAAATTGAGTTCATACAAACAAAGTACTTACAACAGTCCCTGTCTCTCTTCTCAGATATTATTTATGATCTGAAACTTGTTAAATAATAAGGTGGTTCAAGACAAACAAAGGTTACTAAAAAGATGGTGGCAAACCCTTGATGATTAATAACAGTTTCTTGGGCTTTAAATATTCTTTTGACCCAATATATCAGGACTGCTTGATGCTTTTAGTACCTTGGTGGAAGAAAAAGAAAGACTGAAATGCAAAATCACAATGGGAAGATTTTAAAGAGTCTCTTCCCATATGAAGGGACATTACTAGTGCTTCAGCCTTCAAAATGATCTATGGTTGTTGAATTTAACAATAAATGTATTTTGACATCATTTTTGGTTCAGATATAGAGAAACATGATTCATCAAGAAAAAAAAAGCTTGATAAAATCTCAAGGGACCCAAATGTTTCTATAGTAGTACAAAGTGTTCTCACAAAAAATAATTGTATCCTGAAAAGAGAAATAAAATAAGGAAGAATTCTGAGAACTTTCTTAACTTTCAAGAGTATATCTGTGATTTTGACTATTGCTAAAAAAGGTTTGTATGGGACCAATGGTAGGAATTACTGTGGTTTCCTTGACCTCAGCAGAATTTTTGCTAAACCATTTATCTCCAATGGTTATAAATTGATATGGATGTCCCTATCCTCAGCCTTGCATGATTTACTCCTATTGAAACATCCTCCTATAATGCATTGATTTTTTTGTTTTGACGAAAATGATAGGATTAGCAGATTTTTTTTTGTGGAAAATTTAAAGCCATGGGCAGAATCTAAAATCTCAGAAATAATTTTTATTCCAATTAAAATATATTTTGCCAGTGACCCTGTAAACGACACTAGAAAAATACTTTATTTTTGCACATAGAAACATACTTCAAACTACGGTTTCTGGAGGCCAATGGTGGTGCAAAAAAGAGAATGGCTTCTTTTTCATTTAATTTACGACAGTGAATTACAGAAACAGGCGTTAACCCGGCCACAGTGGTAATTTTCAAGTAAGTGTCCCCAGGAACCCCAAGGTCAGATTACCTTAAGATTATTTAATGATGGTTTATAAAGTTTAGACTTTTACTTCAGTGAGTCCATCAGTTAATGAAGGGTTAAAGATGAGCTTGGGAAAAGGAAGAGGGGGGTTTGGAGGCCATTTCCTCAAGCTTTTAGTATTCGTGGCAGGTTGAGTCACAACAGTCTTTATTAAATGATGCATAATTCAGTGATAAATTGGTTTAGCTCTGCCTGTTACAAGTCAGGCCTGAGGTTTTACAGGGGTCAGTGTAGAGGCACCGTGGCTGTTTCATGTCATTAGTTTTCATTCAGTTGCAATGTGTAACCACTCTAGCACATGTCTTTCATTAGTGGGTACAATGCACGCTTTGTGTGTGAACATCCTTAGATGGTAAAAGCCAATTTAGAGCTTTCTCACCTTCCTTTTATGCCAGTGCATTCCATCAGACCCACATGTGTGTGGAGCTAAAGGCTTTTGTGGTGGGGGTCAGGCTCATTTCCCATTTGCATTGCATCCTGCCCAGCTGATCCAGGCTAGAAGCTCTCTCTGAAGTTAATGGGTATTGAGCACTGAATAAGATCATAGTGTCAACTTGCCAAACTTCCTCTTCTCTGGAGTTCAGAAAGCTCTTATAATCCCACTTCCTTTATAAGGCTTTCTTTTGCTAAGTGGAAGACAGAGAATGAATTATTTTCTTCCATTAACTCAGATATAAAACCCAGATTTTTCCTTTCTAGCCACACATATATCCCTTGCCCGCCCCCTACTGGTTGCAGTGCTCTTAGCATTGCAATTCGTTGCTTTTGGTAAGGTGTGTGCACGTGGCACACACATCAGCATTTACATCAGCAGTTACTACAAAGCTAGGACTTTTAAATTCTTTTGTAGAGGGTCTACAGGCACAGTGAGCACATGCACATTTTATGAAATGGATGATGATCGTGCTTGCTGAGTCTCGTCAATTCCTCCGCCTCTTTGAGATTAGGTTTGCATAAGAAGAGCAGTGTCACTGCAACAGGGGAGGCTCTGTGAGAGTCCGTTGGTCACCCTTTAGGTGCTAAATGCTGGTACCTGAATATTAGTATAGTGGAAAGAATATGGCTTTGGGTGTTTAGACCAACAGGGGTTCTCCTGACTTCTTACAAATGCGATATTTTCATGTGATTATCTGAGTTGCAAAACACATATAATAATACCTCTCTCTCGGGGTTGTCCTAAGCATTAAATGAGATCATCAATGTGCTCAGGGAGGTGCCTGGCATACAGTTGGCCCTCATTCATTCATTCATTCAACAAGTGATTTGAGGATCTACTATGTACCAGTACTACTATGCACTATGCACTGTTTTAAGCATGGAGAATACAGCAGTGAATGAAAGTGACAAAACAATCCTTATAATGAGAAGATAAAGATAAGGAGCATAGTAAATAAGTGTATTATATCATATGTCAGGCAGGGGTATGAAGAAAGTGACAGATAAGGGTTATGAGGAGTGCATGAGTTCTAGGGCCATAGAATGTTCTAGCACCATAAAAAAGGCCTCTCTGGGAAGGTGAACAAAGGTTTGAAGCGGGTGAGCTAGTAAGCTACGTGGCCATGTATGGGAAGAGTTTTTGAGAAAGAGAGAGCAGCCAAGGGAAGGACTTGAGGCGGGCGTGTGCTTGGCACATGCTGGCCAGTGGGGCGGAGGCAGAGAACAAAGGTGAAGAGTAGTAGGAGATGAGGTAACGAGGGCCAAATCACTTCAGACATTTAGGCCATGGTGACACTTTGGCTTTGATATGAAATGAAGAGTCATTGGAGAGTTTTGTCACTGGAGGGTAATGTATCTGACTTAGCATCATAAGTTGGGTTCTCCTGGAAACAGACTCCGAGATGGTTAAGTGGCCTGCAGTTGATTTATTTGGGAATGTTCTCAGAAGCAACACCTCTGAGGGAGTGAGGGAGCAGGACTGGGCAGAGGAAGAAGCAGAAATGCGATGTAGTTGTACCAGAGGCCCCTGCTGACCCACAGGTTGTCCTGGAGCTGGTGTGACCCTTGAGAGTTGTCCAAAATTGAGGCAAAGGATTGAGCTTTTGTACCCCCACATAGACCAGCCATTGCTTATGCGTCAGGGGTGGGGCATGACTTCAGCAGACAACTCCCTTTGGCTGAGGGCAATTCCCAGGGGGAGCCTCAAATGTAAACCCTTGTCAGCAACATTCTCAGCTGCCGGGTGGTGAGTGCCTCAGTCCTGTGAGGGCAACCTGGGTGGTGCCAACAGCATCCACTGCACTTAGGTTTTAATAAGGTAACCTTGGTCTATGTTGAGAACAGGCTAAAGGGAGAACGGGTGCATGGAAGAAGATCAGTTAGTAGGCTCTTGCAAAATCTAGGAGAGAATGAGGGTGGCTTGGACCAGGGTGGTGGCATTGGAGGAGATGAAAAGATATAGGATTCTGGGCATGTTTTGAATGGAATGCTGCCAGGATTTGTTGGCGGTTGGAGGTAGGGTGTGAAATTAAGAAAGAAGTCAAGGATAATTCCAAAGTTTCTGTCCTGAACAATTAGAAGGCTAGAGTTGCCAGTAACAGGTGGGGAAGGTAGGGTAGACTGTGAGAGAAGCATGTTTGGGAGAGCGAGGGGGAGCCAGGAGCTCAATTTTGTACATGTTGAACTAGAGGTGCTTACTAGACATCTGAGTGGATGGACCTATGAGTCTGATCAGCAGGAGTATTTTGGGGAATTCTTGGCATGTAGATGGAATTTGCAAGCAAGAATTCTACCACTGAATCACCCATGAGCCACTGTATATGGTATTTGAAATCACGAAACTGGATGATATGACCAAAGGCAGTGGCTGTGGTATGCAAGAGAAGTTACAGGCATGTGCCCTGAGGTTTAGCAGCCTTTCCTTTTCTGAATGACCACATTCATGATAAGTAATAAATTACTTCCTTCAAATTTATCCCACTAAGCTGTGGTGGATGTCCTACAAGGAGCTAATTATAGTCTGCTTTGTTCTGAAGGGGTGAAGTTGTGTGTTGGAGAATGAGGAGCAGGTAATCCTTTAGGAATCTAAAAAACTGACCTTTGCTTGTAAATAAAAATCCCTTTTAAATTCTCTCTCTTATCTATCTATTCTCTCTCTCCATGTGTGTGTATGTGTGTATATTAGTTGTTTTGTTGTTGTTATGAATACAAAGAAGTTACATAACTTTTCTAAATTTGCCCTGTCTTCTACAGTAATTTTACCACTTTGTGTGTCTTAAACTTAAACCATATTAGCTAATGGCTATGACTTCCCATTTAAATAATCTCCCTATTTCAAAATTGAAGATGAATGGAACTTCAAGCTATTGGATAAATATAGTATCTACAAAGAGACTTATTTTGTATAGTCAGTAGATGTGTTTGCAGTTTCTTTATATTATCTATATGTATATGGGGGACTGTTCTGGAAGCTATTCAGTCAACCTGTGCTTGCTGAAAGTTGAATTTAATTCACCAAGATTATTTTGCTTTGAATTTTAGTTTCAATTAGTGGGATTTAGTTCAGTGGATGGATTATTTGCTACTGGGTGCTTTAAAAAATGGAATTAAGTGCCTCCTGGTTAAGGATTTGAGGTTTTTGTTTTAAGCTTTAGTTTTTTTTTTAAGAAAGCATCTGTATTGGCAATTGTAATTCCTTGCCTCCTGAGAGAACTGGAATTTTCATATTCCAAGATAGTCTGAAAACAGATAGATAAATGCTTTACTCAGGGGAGCAAAGTGTTTAGGAATATGGGTTTCAGACTAATTTTAATTCCTGGTTTTGGCCATGAACTAGCAACATGACTTTTGGCAAGTTACTTCTCCTTACTTAGGGATGTAAGTAAGCCCAGTGCTTGGAGCATAGTATCTACTCAAGAAATGGTGGTAATAAGAGTAGTTATCATGATCCTTCCATCATAGCTGAGTTAGGAATGAAAAGCCTCGACACCTATCCAAGAATCTTCCTCATTTATGCCCCTTTGTACTCTTTTATTTTAAGACTCTGTTTATTAAGCCAGCAACATTCTTCTGCCAACACAATTTATATGCCAATTAACCCTGGTGGCTGGACACTTCCAGCAGCAAAACGTTGTCATACGTGTCACAGACAGTGCAGAGAAGGAAGACAGTGTAGAGAAGGTGGCCTCCAGAGCCACCTTATTCACCAGCCCCTCTGCCATAAAATGTGCTACATCTGTGAAGCATTCCTTGGAAATATTTTTATTTTACAGCACCCTGCGTTGGCCATTTTGCAAAATAGTGATGCTCCCCTTGTCAGCTCATCTTCTGCCAGTCAGTAATTTTTCTGAACGAGTTCTTTCAGCATTAGCACACAGTGCAGGTCTAGGTGAGCTGTGGTGCAGCAGGCAGGAGTTAAAGCACTCAACCCTTGTTACCACAGAAATGGACGCTAAGCAGAATTTGCTGTTTTCTGGAAAGGAAAACATCTGGAACTATGTCCAAATTGCTCCCAGAAGAAAATGCAGCTTTGAATTTTTGTTAAAATCTCAATGCTGGTGTTCTTTTGGAAGACTGGCTGGTACGCATGTTTAATACTGTGATTTTTGTCTCTTTTATGACTTAGAATTGATGCTTCATAATAAGGAAGCCTGGTATAATATAACTGTTTTTTTTTTTTTTTGGTATGTTTGGAAAATGAAAACTCCTAAATTATAACTCTTCCCTGTGCCCATGTTTTTTCATACCAAGAGAAGTAATTGCTACCAAGAAGACTTCTTCAAGGAATAGCTTAATTTTGTTTACAGTATCTGATTCCCTTTTCAATTTAAAATGAATTTTAAAGTCCTTTAGGATGATACCAAGCACTTAAGTAACCATCTCTATGTCCATTGATGAATGTCAAGAGTAAGTACAAAGCAAATACTTTCTTACTTTGTTAAAAAACTATATTGCCACTGTCCTTGGGATGGGGCAATGAAAATTATAGAAAGAGAATGAGAGCACTTCGTTATTGGGGATATGGGAGTGTCACTTCTCCAAATTCCTGCATCTCCTCTCTTCAAAAGATAGTTTGAAAACCTCAGTTATCAATAATGAATTCAACTTTATGTGCTGCCTTTCTCCTCATACTCATAAGAGTATGTCAGCTTGGCTGTTAGCATGGAAAAATTGAATGAGATTTTCCCATCCAAGTTAAAAAATATTAGAACTGTTTCTGCCAACTTTGATGTGCTAGGCATTGTCATAACTGATGGAAAGAAAGTATTTGACTTCTAAATATTTCCACAATGGAACTTTTCAGCGTGGTTTATATGAATAACTTAAAAATTCATCCTTAAGCCAATTTCAATGATTAATTTTATCCTTCCACTATTCTTACTGCTCCCCCACCCCCACCCCGTCCCAACTGGTCCTGCCTTTCTTCCAGGTTTCCTAGCATAGAGACTCAGGAATAGCCAATCAAGTATGTTACTTGGATCTTGGTTTTTTTTTTAAGGAATTGATTGGCTCTTCTGTCTCCTGCTGTCAATGATTACCCTTTGTTCTCCTTTGGGTTTATGACCAAGCTTAACAGAGCAGTGGATTCATGAATTGTGAGATTTAAAGAATGGTGTCTCACTATCTAGGCAAAAGATAGTGATCTAAAGCATTGCCAATGTTTGGTTATGAGTTACGTGACAACACACATACACTTGGAGGGCTGCAGTGCACCTGCAGTGAGTAATGAAGCTGGGTTTCCCAAGGGACAACATATCATGGGTGTATTTACCCGCTGATCTACCTGCACTGCAAGGAGACTGTGAAGCCCTAGTGCATGATTCTGACGGTGAAAAGAAAATGTCCAGAAATGGGAGTCTGGGGAAATAAGAATTCTTTCTTTACTCTGCAGAGACTTGGGTGCATACTCAGAAGTCTTTGTTTAAATTGTACTTTGAAAAAAGTTTTAAAACACTTTTATTCAGTTGTGAATGTAATTATGCATTCAATTAGCAATCGAGGTATAAATAATTTACTTTTGAAAATTTTGTAATTAGCTGGGACATAAATACTGGATCAAGGGTTTTACTGAGAGAGCTGCCATTGAGTTTCATGCTTTTTATTATTTTTTCCTCTAATACAATTAAAACACTCTTAAATATACTTAAGCATATGTGCATGTATAACACAAATGCTCATATGGAGTCTCATATGCTACGTTCAACCTCAAAAAAGGCTAAAAAATTAATGAACAGGGCAGCCCTGTCATGAATTCTAACTGTTTTCTGATGAGATAAACAATGACTCTTAATTAGAAGCTAAAAATTTTAATTAAGATGATTCTGCAGTAATTACCTCAGTTGTCTGCTTCACTGGATTTTAATGAAAAAGATTGATTAGGTATAAAACTAGTAGCATAATTAAACATTCAGGGTTCCACTGGTCACTGAGGTGAAAGTAATGTGATTAAACCCTAAAGTACATTCCTCAGCGAAGTATTTTAGACACTGAAGTCTGACCTAGTGTAAGTTTCATTTTAGGAGTAGCTTCAACACCATAAGATTAAAAGCTGGTTCAGCCACAACTGATTCATTTGTATAGAACTGTTTATTGAGCACTTACTATGTGTCTTTTTGTGTGTGTGTGTGTGTGTGTGTGTGAGGTACTGGGACAGGGGACTGAATCCTGAACCTTGTATGTGGGAAGCCGGCACTCAATCACTGAGCCACATTGGCTCTGCTGAGTTGATTATTTCATTTGTTTGCTTGTTTTTTTTTAGGAGGCACCAGAACTTAACCACATAGAAAAGAGACGCTCAACTGCTTGAGGCACATCCGCTCCCCCTACTGTGTGTCTTTGTGGTGGCTTGAAGCCTGATGTGGAATTAAACACACTTTTTTTTTTCCTTTCCCCCAGAGGACACATGTGCTGGTTAATGGGTGCCCGTGTACTCGCAGCTATGAGGCTAGAAGTGCCGGACAGAGAAATAAATAGATAAATAAATAAATCTTAAAAAAAAAAAAAAAAAGTTCAAGAAGAAAGTATTTTCAAAATCTGGAGGAATTTTTTTCCCTCTTCCTGGAAATGCAGGGTAATTAGCTTCTAGAATTGCTTCATTTTCTTATTTGCTTTAGAATGCAGGGTTTAATTAACTAATTTCATCTGCTGGGATCAGTCCACATTATCTCAACCAGTCTCTGTTGACAAGGATACTGGTTTGCTAGGAGGTTGGAGTAAGGTTAGAGTACATGCAAGAGTGTTGGATGGATTAATCCAACCTAGCTACATAGCTACGAACTAACCTTATAACCTCCTTGGCTTGCACTGTAGCCATTGGAGAGAAACCACTTGCAGACAGAACCATGTGCGACTCTAAGCGTGAGTGCAGAAGAAATTTAGAGTAATTCAGGCCAGCTGAAGTTAATCACCAAGTACTTCACAGAGGGAGTCGCGGGAAATATGGACCAGGAGGTGGTCTGATTTCTGTGCTAATGAAGTGCTAAGGCATCCTTGAATATGAGCCCTACATTTGAAGCCAGAGATACCTGGATTTGAAATTTAGATCCTTGATTTACATGGTGTACTCTTGTACAAGTTACTTATCTATCCTGTGTCTGTTTTCTCATTAGCATAATAGAGACTCTGGTATCTATACATCTAATTTCAGGAGCTGAAGTGAGAATCAATGGGATAGTGGCTGTGAAAATGACAAACCATACAAAGCCTGATTCATTCCTATATTTATTTGCCAATTTATAGGACAATCAAAATATCCAAATAGTGCAAGGCAGTGGAATTCAAACATGAGTAAGACACATCTGTGAAATCAAAGGAGCTTTCAGTCCAATGGGGAAGATGTAAAGTCAATAGAAAATTACCTTTCAGTGTGGTGAATGCTGAGCTAATAGTATGCCTGGAATGTTTTGGAAGCCCAGAGAAGCATCTAATCCAGACTGAAGAGTTAGGACATGCTTCCTGGAGAGAGTGACACTTACTCTGAATTATGAAGGATGAAGACATTAGCTCAGGGAATCAAGGTAGCAAGGGCATTCCGGGCAGAGGGAACTGCTTGAATGAAGGCTTGGAGGTGTGTGTGTGTGAAACAGCGTGGGTGCAGGGAGCTGCTTAGGTAGGGAGAGAACATGATAAGATTCCCTCGGGGCAGGGAGAGTGGCAGAAAACAAAATAGAAATGGTAAGCATGAACACACTTGAACATTATCCTGATGGCTTTAGGTATCATACAAGGATTTTAGCCAGGTGCATGCTATGATCAGATTTATGTTTTAGGAAGATTATTTTGGTAGCATTGTAGAGACTAAATTAGAGGAGAGCCACTGGTGCCAAGGCAAAAAAAAGCTGGGAGACGTGTTCATTCTACAAAAAATACCTTGACCATCTAATATGTGCCAAGCAGCTTATTATGTGCATGGTTGAGGCTGTTATGCAGAACCCAGGTGAGAAGTGATGACGAGCTGAACCAAGGCTGTGCCAGTGGAGGTGATGGATTTGAAAGAGAGTGAAGAGGTATATTGGCAGGACTTGTTTATAAGTAGACAGGTAATTATAAATCTAATTAGTTGTATGAAACTGGACCAGAGAATGAGGAAGAGGATTTTTTTTTTTTCTTTCTCTCCTAGGCCTCTTGAACCCCTCAGCTCATGTGTACACTGTGAACCCCACTGGAATTTTATAATGATTCCACTAAACTTTATGCTAAGGAAGCCACCTGGGTGTATGGGGCCTCCTTGTGCCATTAGGGAAATATGTAGAAATAAAGACTGTGTTGGTCAGTTTGTTTAATCTTCCCAAGAAAAACCAGTGCTTCCTGCTTTTTCTAAAAACAGACAAAAAATACCATGACCTTAAATAAGCTCCCTGAGGGCTTCTCTGCATTGGGAAGGAAGATTTGGTTTATCCACCGCAAATTTGGTTTATCTTGAGGTTCTGGCTGAAGGCAGGAGGATCCCAGAGCAGGATATAGAAGAGGAAAGGCCCAAGTTCTAGCCCCAGCCTGGTGTTCAATTGCAGAAATGAAAGGAGCAGCTTCCGTGTTCATTCCATTTCTTTTCCTTTTTTTCCTGTGTGGGTATATGGAAATAAAAAAAAAAAATGTCACCTCCCCCCTCCTGACCCTTCTCTGCCTTTTCTTTATTCGTTTTTTAATAGAAGTTGCTGTGGTCAGCTCATTAATATTCTTTCACTATTGCATATTATGTTTGATGATGGTGGTTGAAGTGATAATTCCATAGATTACAGAATGACAAAAAAATAAATGTGTGTGATTTCAGAAGAGACCTAGAGAAGTGGACATCACCTATTCCTGGAGATTTCTTTAGAATGTTAGAAGCAAACTGGAAAATCTGTCTTTAGGTATTGCTAACCTTGACTGCCATCCTGTTGGAGAACATTTGCGATTGTGCATGTGGTAACTGGATAATGTTAGAGAGGAGACTGTTTTAACCTTTAGATGAGAGATGAAGGTTAGTAGTGTCAGGCACACTGTACTTACGTCACAAAGGAAATCAAGCCGTACCTAATGAGCTAGGGGAGTCCTGAGGAGATTCAGCTATGAAGAGGGCGGCCAGTTTCCATGAACTCTGTTACTGGGATGGCAGAGAGCCATTCTGCAAAGAAGCTCTGCTCAGCCTTTCTCCTGCATGGCAGTGGCATCTGGGCACAGGCTGGTGCTGCCTGTTGCATTCTTCTCTCACATAATCTGGTATAGGCTTCCTTTGAGGGAAGATCGTGGTACACACCTCTGTTCTACTTATGAAAGGGTTAGCTGATGCTGCCTGCATAGCAAGATAGTGGTAGGCAGTATTTTAACTATCTTATATGAAAAATTTTTGAGTGGGTGATGGTATATGATTCATTATTTAAATTTTTGCCAATTAATTTTTGTTATGTTAATACTGGAAAAAAATGATGGTTCATAACCTGGTCAATTTTTTTTCCACTAAAGTATTTTACAAAGATTTTACACCATTTATTTCTCAAAACAGAATATTCCACTTTGTGGCGTGCAACAATAAATTGTCCCCTTCCTGTACACATTAGCAACTGGGATAGTAGATGCAGAGTGAGCAACTGTTTTCCATTAGTGCCTAATTGGAATGGAGATTTTTTATTTATTAATATAAAACGAGCCCTTGTTTGTAATTATAAATTATAGAAGCACATGAGTCTTTTATTAATGTGCAGAATTGAGGATTTACCCATAAAAATGTATCTACCATTAATATAGCTCTCACAGCAGTGTTATTACATTGCAGCAGGTTGGAATGTGTCTTTATGTCCCATTAGTCTGTGAGTTCCCTAAGGCAGAGAACATTGTCTTTTTCACTATGCACATAGTAGGTGTATCAGTCAGGGTTTTTAGGGACAACAGGATATATATACATATATAAAGAAACTTATGAAGAATTGACTCTTGATTGTAAGGGCTGGCAAGTCTGAATATGTAGGGAAAGCTAGAGGATGGAAATTCTAGAGAGTGTGATGTTAAATTCCTGAGTCTGAATTCCTTAGGCTGGAAACTCAGGAAGAAATGGAGGGTATAGTTTTGAGGCAGAGTTCTTTCTGATCCCTGAAACTTTCAGATCTTGCTGTTAGACCTCTAAGTGATTGAATGAGACCCACCCTTACTATGGAGGGTAATCTCCTTTACTTAAGGTCATCTGATTATAAATGCTAACCCCATCTACGCAATACCTCCACAATACCAAGTAGGCCAGTGTTTGACTAAACAAATGGACACCATAACCTCGCCAAGTTGACTCATAAAATTAACCATCACAGTAGCCATTCTATAATTTTTGTAGAAATGGATTACTCTACATTATAATATTGTGTTTATCATCATCGAAACACACTCCAGAGTCTAAGAACACATGTTTTGAGTGAAGTTGTCATGACCTGGGTAGTTGAATAATATTATGAGATATGAATTTATGTTTTTTTATACCTGATTCTTCCTTTTTTCTCTTCCTTCAACCTTTTAGAATTATTCTTTACTTAAAAATATACTTTATTTCTGATATTCTGATTGCCTTTATATCTAAATTCACGACTTTCAAAAATTTTGAAAGTTTCCTGATCCATGGTTGTGGTAAACAAATGGTATTGTCCATTTCTTCAGTATGGTCTTTTATGTGATTGCACTGCATGTGGACTTTAATGACATCCCATGTACAAATGCTTAAAGCAGTAGCTTCTCAGAGATGTTAATAAGTGTACTTACCTTCTTTCCCTGATTGCAATTTTCTCCTACCAATCTTCTGTATCCCCGTTAGACTGTGTAAGCTGGTCTTTGCATACAGTGGAGGAGGAACAGTTCTAAAATGGTGTAATATCTGGGAGAAATTTTGGCTATAGTATTTGCTAGGATTTTTCTATGCATAACTAAGAAGAAACATGTTAAATTTAGCAAAATAATTAAATAGGGGGAAAAAATCCAAAAATTTCCCCATTGTATAAGCAAAAACAGAAATAGGGTTAAATTTTTGCAGTGATTTACTAAATACATATAGATTAGTAGATAATGTTTCTATGTCTGTTCTAAAGGATTTAAAAAACTTTAATTGATGGCTTTCTTCTTCATTAAAGAAGCTTACATTGAAAAATTTTAAAAAAACAATCTTAAAATGTTAATATTGGCATAAAAATTAGTATTAATCCTGACAAAAAACAAAACCAACCTAAAACTGCTTCCCTATTGGTGAAAAGGATATGTATGCTTTATTTGTCATGAGAGTCTGAGGTCTTGAAAATAAAACTATATATATTATCTATCTATCCATCCATCCGTCTATTGGTATATATGTATACATATGAATATATACATATAAAAATTAGATTACTTTGTAAACATGAAGAGACAATGTTCTGTGTTTTTACAAACTATCTCAGTATAATCTTCAGTAACCTATAGGATTACAGTGAAACTGTGCTCCTTCAAAGCCACTTGTGAAACAATTTAAATGATTCTAGGATTGTCAGGTAATAATGACAGGGAGCCAGTATGCTGATGACACTTCCAAATTGACAGCCCAGTAATGACTTGGAGCTAATTTTAGTTGGTTTCTGTTCTGAAAGTAATGAAAAAGATCTCTGTGTAGAATGAAGCTTCCTGACTTTAGGAGTCAAAGAGGAAGTTACAATAACTAGAAGCAGGTTTAATCTATGATCTTCATGGTAATTACACCAATGGAGCAGAATGCTGAATGTGAGATGTCATCCTCTTCATCCTGCCAGGTTTCACAGCTGCTGGTCCACTCTGAGTTATGTGAAAATAAATCAGAAAGAAAGAAATAATGATTGAATTAGAAGTCAAGCACTTACTAAATCACTATTCAGACATAAGCATCTGTCACCTAGGAAAGTCATGACCTTTATAGCCTCAAAATTAACCACATGGGTCTTGAGAATCGAGTACAATGGCTCTACCATTGGACACATTACCCAGTGATGCAAGCATTTGATTCTTTCATTAAATAACTATTGTTATTTAATGAAATGTTACTCTCTTCTAGGCATTGCTCTCGGTGCTGGGATAAATAGCAGTGATGCAGATGGCCAAGGTCCTTGCCATCCTGGAGCATATGGTCTTGCTGGGGCAGGGTGGGAGGAGTGGGTGGAGAAATCAACTGTAGATAGCTATTATATTATAGTATTCTAAGCAGAAGAGCATGAAACTGGCACCTAATCTAAATTTGGAAGTCCCAAAAGGTTGTCTGAAAGAAGTATGCTATGTGTCAATATCTGACATGGAAGTGACTATCATAAGAAGAAATAGTTCTGTATTGGCTGCATGGAAGCAATTGCAGCTCAGTCCACTAGACATGCAGGAATAAGCATGGAGGGAAGAAAGGAAAATAAAATTAAAACAGAAACCTTCTATTAAAAATTAGTCTGTGAACCAAAATTCCAAAGCCAAGGAAAAAAAAATCTGGTGCCAAGGAAGACAGTCAATTTAAAAATGAATAAAAGCAAATAAACTGCACATGAATTCATTCTGGATGAAAATTTTAGGGAAGTCTGAAAACAGAATGACTTTGAAATAAGTATTTCTGGTATAGTGAAATAATAGATCAATTGAGGTATGATTATTAAAATAACAGAAAAGTATCAGTCAAGATCAGGCAGGATTTAAAAAATGTACCCAGTAGATGTAAAAATGATGCAGTCGAAGACTCAGAAATAAAAAGACAGCCAAATGAACTAAAAAATGCAATATACTGGACAAACTTTAGAATCAACATAGTCAAAAAGAGAATAGTAACCTTCAAAGTAGTACTGAAATCTTCACTCATCATTCTGCACAAGAAACAAAGGAAAAAATATTAAAGAGCAATTAAGAAACATGAAGGATCAATTGAAAGCCTCCAGTATTAATCTAATTTGAATAAGAAGAGAACTGAGGAAATATTAAGGAATCAGTGTGAAAGATAATTGCTATTACATTTCCAGGATTTAAGATTATCACCCACAGATTAGAAACTACATAAATGAAAATTAAACCCACACTTAGGCATATTTTAGTGTAACTAGGTCAATAAGGATAAACGAAAATTTAAAAATTTACCAGAGAATAAATGCAAATTATCTACAAATTAACAGCAATTAGACCAACAATGACTTTTTACTGTCTAATAATTAATGCCAGAGAGAATGGAGTGGTGACTTTGAAGTGCTGGGGGAAGATATAAATAAACTTATTTGTGCATGCAACCAATCATGCAAGAATGAGGGCAGAATACAGACAATTTGAGACCATAAAGATCAAGAGAATTTATTATTTACATTTACTAAAAGAATTTTTCTTTGGCAAGAAAATAAGTGAACCGGAGGGAAGATGCAGAGCATGAAGAAACAACAGTGAACACAGAACTTAATGAAATTATGTTGGCAATTCTAATTAACCATTGATTGTGAAAAATGCCTTTTTTGATCAAAAGAATTAAGTGAAACTCAGTATAGAAATAACAAGATGGGGAGCTGTTCATGGGCTCAAAGTGTGGTATATCCATTATTTTAGTTGTGAATTGGGTAGAAGTACTATATAACTCTAAATTTTGTTAGAAAATCTTGTGGTTAAGTTTGAATCTTAATACACTAAATTGAATCACCAAAATAATACCAATACAATCTATTGCTTTGAAATCACCAGAAGGAAAAATAAAGGGTGGGGAAAAAATCAGTAGATTAGTGGTCAGGGAAGGAGAAGAAAGAACCCTGAAACAGCATGATAAAAAGAAAGCACTAAATTGGATGGTGGAAATCAGTCCAAATAAACCAGTAATACAGTAATCACAACAAATCTACACTGATTAAACTTATTAAAATCTATTTTGTCTGATAATGATAGAGCCACACCTCCTGTCTTTTGGTTGCTATTTGCATGGACTATCTTTTTCCATCCTTTTACTTTCAGCTTCTATGTGGGTTCTTATATTTAAAGTGAGTCTCTTGCAGACAGCATATAGATGGAGCCTGTTTTCTGTTTTTGTTTTCTAAATCCAATCTGCCGGGAAGCGGGTGTGGCTCAATGGATAGAGCTCCCGTTTACCATATGGGAGGCCC
>JAQZBX010046781.1:0-20673 GCA_029593785.1 Cabassous unicinctus | reverse complement strand
GCAGCGGGACCTCACAGCAAGGGGAAGATAAGCAGACATGGAGAAGACACACAGCGAATGGACACAGCAAGCACAAGCAGCAAGGGGGGGGATAAATAAATAAATAAATAAATCTTTAAAAAAAAAAAAAAAGAGTACATTGTTATTGATTTCTGGTTTCATTCTGTTTTTGTCAGAGAAGATACATTATATGATTTCAATATTTTTAAATTTATTGATGCTTGTTTTGTGACCTAACGTACATTCTATCCTGGTTAATGATCCATGTTGACTAGAGAAGAATTAGTATTCTGATACTGTTGGGTGAAGTGTTTTATATGCCTGTTAGGTCTAGCTGATTTAGAGTATCATTGAAGTCTACTATTTCCTTTTTGCATCATATATTTTGAGACTCTGCTGTTAGGTACATAAATATTTATAATGTTATGTCTTCTTGTTTATCAGTATATAATGTCTTTTGTTGTCCCTTGTAACACTTTTTTAAAGCCTGTTTTATCTGATAATAGTATAGCTATCGCAGTTCTCTTTTGGTTACTATTTTCATGGTATATATTTTTTCCATCATTTTATATTCAACCTGATTTTGTCTTTGAAATTAAGGTGGGTCTCTTGTAAACAGATATAGTAGAGTCATGCTTTTTATCCATTCTACCAATCTCTGCCTTTTGACAGTTTAACCCATTTACATGTAAAGTACTTACTGATAATGCAGGACTTTATTCTACCATTTTGCTATTTAGTCTTTTCAAGTCTTATACCTTTTTTGTCTCTCAGTTCTTCCACTAATGCCTACTTTTGTAATTATTTGTTGTTGTTGTTTTTGTATAGTATTATATTGAGTCCCTTCTCATTCTCTCAGAATATATTTTTCATATATTTTCTTATGCTTACCCTGGAGTTAAAATTTAACATCCTAAATATGTAACAACTATTTTGGATTTGATACCAACTGTGGCAATTTGAGATTATTTTATGAATCCCAAAAAGAGAAAGATTATGTTTATAAACTAATCTAGTCCTCTGGGTATGATAACCTTTGATTGCATTAAATTCAGCTGAGGGGTCTTTGATTAGATTACCTGTTAAGATTGCTATAGGGTTTTTTATTAGACTATGTCAGTGAGATGGGACTCCAGTTGAGTCCCCACCTCCTTGCTAGGTCTGATATAAACAGACACTCAATCAGACAGACACAGGAAGACAGAGCCCTGCCATTT
This sequence comes from Cabassous unicinctus, assembly GCA_029593785.1. Classification (NCBI taxonomy): domain Eukaryota; kingdom Metazoa; phylum Chordata; class Mammalia; order Cingulata; family Chlamyphoridae; genus Cabassous; species Cabassous unicinctus. The sequence goes on along the minus strand of JAQZBX010046781.1, from coordinate 19,456 downwards.
TTTATTCTGCCATGTGATGAGGCTCAAACAGCTGAGGCCCCAGGGAAAGATGAGCCATTTGCCTGATAGCTTACAGCTGAAATTGGGAAGAGAGCAGAACAACTGAGACTGATAAAGGAGGCCTGAAAAGAAATAAGCTCTATGCCAGGAGAGAGAGGACTACAGGATCACTTAAGCATGAAGCCTCAAGAGGCTGGGCCCACATAGCTCAAGAAGAAAGGGTGAGCCCGGAAGGGAAGGCTGAAACCTGGGCAGAGATTGGCAGCCATCTTGCCTTACCATGTGGCAATATGCCAGGATCAGCAATAGCTGACTGGTGAGAAAGCATCTTTGATGGTGCCTCAATTTGGACTTTTCATGGCCTTGGAACTGTAAGCCTTTACCCTAAATAAATCCCTTTATAAAAGCCAACAGATTTCTGTACTTTGCATCGGCAGCCCTTTAGCAAACTAAAACACCAACTTAACTTCAATAGCATACACATACACTATTCCTATACCCCCATCTCCTCACCTTTGTTTTTTTTATACTTGTTAAAAAGTATATATTTGTAAATTGTATGTCCAAAACCATAGATTTATCATTAGTTTTTATGCATTTGCATTTTAGCCTCTATAAGAAGTAAGAAGTGGAGTTACAGATCAAAAAATACAATACTCTAGAACTGCCGTTTATAATTACCCAAATGGTTACCTTTACCAGAGGTATTTATTTCTTTATGCCATTTTGATCCTTTTCTTTCCATTTGAAGAACTAGTGTCCTTTCCTTTCAGTCTGAAGAACTCCCTTTATTGCTGTAGGGCAGGTCCAGTGTTGACTCTTTTGCTTATCTGGAAATGTCTTAATCTCTCCCTCATTTTGAAAGAAAGTCTTGCCAGTTATAAAATTTGGTGTTGGCAGTTGTATTTCTCTCAGCACGTTAAGTATTTCAACCTACTGCCTCCTTACCTCCACAGTTTCTGGTGAGAAATTGGCACTTAATCTAATTGGGCCTCACTTGTACATAACATGCTGCTTTTCTCTTGCAGCTTTCAAAACTCTCTCCTTGCCCTTTGCATTCAACAGTCTGACCACCGATGTCTGGGCTTATTTCTTTTCAAGTTTATCCTGTTTGATGTTCTCTGGGCTTCTTGGATGTGCCTATTCACGTCTTTTGCCAAGTTTGGGAAGTTGTCTGTTATTTCTCTGAATATTCCTTCTGCTCCTTTCTCTCCTTTTCCCTCTAACACTCCCATAATGAGTATTTGATTTTGTCTCACAGGACTCTTAAGCTGTTTTCCCTTTCTCTAACTTTTTTTTTTCTTTCTTGTCCACAACTTAACTCATTTTAATTGTCCTGTCTTCAAGTTCACTGATTCTTTCTTCCACCAGCTCCAATCTGTTGTTGAAACCTTCCTGGGAATTTTTCATTTCAGTAGTGTGGTCTTCAACTCCAGTAGTTCTTTTGGGTTCCTTTTTAAAATTTCAATCTCTTTATTGAAATTCTCATGTTATTCCTTCATTGTTTTCCTGATATAACTTTAGTTCTCTTTATTTTCTTTCATCTCCTTGACTTTATTGAAGATCATTTTTTAAAAATCTTTGTCAGGTATGGCCACAGTTTGGTCTTCTTTGTTGATGTTTTCTGAATTTTTATCCTCTTCCTTTGGATGGGCCATCATTTCCTGTTTCATTGTCTTGTAATCTTTTGTTGCACACTGTACATTTTAGTACTTTAAAATGTTAACTCTTGGGTTTAGTTCCTGAGCTGTTTCATGAGTTTGTACCCAGATAGTGATATGACAGAGATTTCCTTGAGTGCCAGGAACTAAACAAACAAACCAATGCAAAAAAAAACACCTTTCACTGTATTTGCAAATTGGCTTTGTGTTGGCTGGTGCTCTCCTTCAGAATTCAGCTGCTCTATCAGGAAGGTCAGCCAAAGGTGAATCCAAAGTATAGGGTCCTCCTTGTCTTCTCTGGGCCTGTGTCTTGTCCTGGGCTTGTCTTGTTAGTGGCCATAGGGGTTCCCCTGTCTACAGGAATTTGAATGCCTCCTCTACTCTTCAGGATACAGACATTCTCCCTCTCCAGTATGCTCCTCCACAGGACTTAAAGCATGTATACTTTTGCCCCAGGTTGCCCCCAAATCATCTGTTTCTCACTCTGCTTTTGCTGTCTCAAGCTTTTGCCTGGATGACAAATTCTGAGGGATGGGGGTGGGGGACGGGGTGGAGCAGGAGAGAAGTTTCCTAGGTCAGTCTCTCCAGCGTAACAGGGCCAGGGACCCACAAAGCGAGTGAGGATGGGTTCCATACTTCCCTGGAAAGGGAATGAGGAAGGAACAAGCAAGAGTCCCATTAATTTCTCCTATGACTCTCTGAGGCTGTGTTTTCTTGATTCAGCACTTACCCAGTAAATGTAGCTCATTAATTCTATTTTTTTTTTTAAGACTTATTTATTTATTTATTTATCCCCCCCTTGCTGCTTGTGTTTGCTGTGTCCATTTGCTGTGTGTTTTTTCTGTGTCTGCTTATCTCCCCCTTGCTGTGAGGTCTTGCTGCATCAGCCCACCACGCTACGCGGGCCGGCCTGCATCACAAGGAGACCCCAGGAAGCGAACCCGGGGCCTCCCATATGGTAAACGGGAGCTCTATCGATTGAGCCACACCCGCTTCCCTCATTAATTCTTTTCCATATTTTTGAGGAAAGGTTCTGTCTTTGAGACTTCTCTGCCACTTTTGCCTTTGGCAGGTTAAAACAATGGCCACCCTCAGAGCCAGCCGTCCAGCAATCTGAAGTTGTCAACCAAAAGCAGTGGTCATAAATCTCCTAGAAGAAAATGTAGGGAAATATCTTCAAGACCTGGTGGTAGGTGGTAGATCCTTAAACTGAAAGTACAAGCAATGGAAAAAAAATGGATAAATGGGACCTTCTCAAACTTAAATAGTTTTGTTATTCAAAGGACTTTGTCAAGAAGGTGAAAAGGCAGCCCACTCATTAGGAGAATATGTTTGGAAAACCACATATCCGATAAGGGTTTGATTTCCATGCTGTATGAAGAGATCATACACCTCAACAATAAAAGAGCAATCGATCTAATTTAAAAATGGGCAAAAGACTTAAACAGTCATTTTTCTAAAGAGGGAATACAAATGGCAAAAAAAGGCACAGGAAAAAATATTCACTATCACTAGCTATTAGGGAAATACAAATCAAAACTACAATGAGATATTATCTCACACCTCATAGAATGGCCATTTTTAAAATTTTTAAAAAGACAGAAAACAATAAGTACTGTAGAAGATGTGAAGAAATAGGAACACTCTGTCATTCTTGGTGGGAATGTAAAATGGTACAGCTTCTGTGAAAGACAGTTTGGTGGTTCCTCAGGACGCTACATATAGTGCTGCTGTATGATCCAGCAATCCCTCTACAAGGACTATATCCAGAACTGAAAATAGTGATGCAAACAGACATTTGCACATCGATGTTCATAGTGGCGTTATTCACAATTGCCAAAAGATGGAAACAACCCAAGTGTCCATCAACCGATGAATGGATGAACAAAATGTGGTATATATATACGATGGAATACTAAGCTGCTATAAGAAGAAATGAAATTTGGATACATATGATAACATGAATGAATCTTGAAGACATTATGCTGAGTGAAATAAGCCAGACACAAAAGGACAAATATTGTATGGTCTCACTAATATGAACTAAATATGAAGAATAAACACATAGAGTTAAAACCTAGAGTATAGGTTACTAGGAGATAGGATGAGGGCTGAGAAAGGGCTTAATGTATGTAGAATTTTTAATTAGCCTAACTATAGAAGTGTGAAAATGGATAGAGTTTAACACATTAATGTGAGTATAACTAACACAACTGGTTTATAAATGGGTTTGTGGCTGAAAGGGGTAGTCTAGGGATGTAAATGTCAATTGAAAGAAAGCTAGAGAATAATCTAGGGACTGAATAATAGTGAACCTGGAGGTGGATGTGGATTGTGGTTAATAGTACTGTCCCGACCCGCGGGACAAATCAACTGAGACTCCGAGTTACCCAGCGAAGGAATGAGGCATAGACACGTGTAAGAAAATGGCTGTGCACTTTATTCTACTAACATAGCTCTTCCGTTGCTCTGCCGCGAGGGTTACAATCAGCTCTTTTATAAGCAGGGAAAGGGGAAGTGCATTAAGGCTTAGGTGGCGATACATGATTGGGTAATTTGAGTTGCTAGGCGTGGTAGAGATGGTGACTATTCGCGCGCGCGAACATTGTGGCGCGAACAGTAACAGGATATGCTATTTTAAGAAGAAGAAGAAGAAGAAGAAGGAGGAGGAGGTAGAGACGGCCATGACAGTTGTATTCATTCGACATTGCCCCCAACAAGTACAAGTACAAGAATGTTCTTCTATGAACTAGAACAAATGTACATCACTATTACATGGTGGTAAGAATATGAAGATGCATGGGGAAAATATAATTAATATAATTTATGGACTATAATTAACAGCAATATTGTAATATTCTTGCATCAATATCAAAGAAGCTACTGAGCTAATAGTGGGGGCGGGCGCGGAGTATGGAAAAAATATACCAAATGTAAGCTATAGACCATAGTTAGTGGTAATAGTCTGATGCTGTTCTCTCATAATCTGTAACAAATTTTCCACAACAATGTTCATGGAGGGGTGTTGCACATTATGCATGAGTGTTTTGTAAATTCACAACTTCTCTAATAAAAAAATGATTAAAAAAAAAAGTGATTAGTGATTGGACCACACACCCTACAATCTTGGGGAGGTATGTCTTTATATCCCACTCTGGCACCAGCAAGTTGCACCAGGGGCTGGAGTTGAGTATCTCACTGCTGCCTGCGGCTAGTCTTGGGGATGGGTGACTGTACCGCCATACAGAGAATGCAATTCACTAGGATTTACTGCAATTTTCCAGCTTCTTCCTCCTGCTCTTCTCTGGATACATAATGTTCTACTATACTCTAGAGTTTCCAAATAGTTGGTTCAGACAGTTTTTGCCTATTTAATAGTTGTTCTGGTAGAGGGACTGATTCCTGGAGCTTCTTACTCTGCCATTTTTCCACAATCCTCTATCTCACTGACTTATTCTAACCTCCTTTTCACAGTTGAGGAAAGTGAGTGACTTGCCTAAAGTCTCACAAATCAGAGCTGGAACTAAAGTTAACCTTTATTGATTCTGCACACAGTCCTTTTTCTACTACATTACTGCTTGGCATATATATGGCAGGAAAAGAAAAACCTGGAAATCATAGTTAACCATAAACTGAATGAGTTTGAAACATATTTCTATTGTAGGAAAAAGAAAAATTATTGTAATTTTGGCACATGTTCAGGGGCATCATGGATTGGTGGAGTGGAGGAGCTCCACATTCTTAGCCTGTTTTGTATAAGCTGTGTGACCTTGGGCATGTTAAATTTTTCTGAACTAGATCCTTGAGGATCTGTTAAAAGAAAAATTAGGGATAATAATACCTTCCTTAACTATTAAGTAGAGGTTTTATAAGAAGCAAAGGAGATGATGTATTATAAAAAGTACTTTGTAGAGAGTTGTGCTTTGTTGGGAGACAGCCGGCAGGTTGTGTCAGCCAGAATAAGGCAAGGAGGGTATATTAGTCAGCCAAAGGGGTGTTAATGCAAAATACCAGAAATCAGTTGGTTTTTATAAAGGGTATTTATTTTGGGTAGAAGCTTACAGTTACCAGGCCATAAAGCGTAAGTTACTTCCCTCACCAAAGTCTATTGCCACGTGTTGGAGCAAGATGGTTACCAACATCTGCCAGGGTTCAGGCTTCCTGGGTTCCTCTCTTCCTGGGGTTCATTTCTCTATGGGCTCAGCTCCTCTGTTTTCTCCACAAGGTCAGCTGTAGACTATCAGTCGAATAGCTCTGTCTCTCTCCCCGGGGCTCAATTCTCTTCGGGCTCAGCTGCTTTGCTTCTCTGTGTGCTTACTTCCCGGACTCCAGCTGAAAACTCAGTCAAGACTCCAACGCACTCCTCTGCTTTGTCGTGTAGTTTTATCTACATTTAACATCCTACTGACGTGGCCCAATCAAAGCCTTCATCATTATTTAATCAAGTAAACCTCTCAATCCAGTATAATCTAATATGCCCAGAGGAAAAGACCAGTTCACAAACATAATCCAATATCTATTTATGGAATTCATAGATAATGCCTAACTGCTGCAGAAGGAGTTGGTGTTGGGGCCTGAGGTGGATGAGTAGGGCATCTACATAGAGAAGCAACCTGGGTGTGGGATATTCTTACCATGCTGGATGAGGAGAACCATGTTGGGGGGCCCACTTGGCTTTAGGAAAGAGTGAAGAGGGCATCTGAACAGAGGAGGGAGTGGCAGAAGCAATGGGAGATTGGTTGTATATGAGACGGTTGATCAAATAAGTAAATATATTAAGGATAATGGATTTTGCATTGTTGAGGAAGAGAGTTACCATTATGGAAAGAAAACTAGAATAAACACTTTGTTGTTGGTCTGGTAATGGAAGTATCAGTATGTACTTTTATACCTATATCTATATGTATATACACCCAAATGTATATGCATTTATAACTATTTCTATTTATGAGAGTATAAAGTATATAAGTACATACTACTCTGTCCACTGAGAGGGTCTGGAGGGGGACTGAAAGTAGGACACCACAAAATAATGAGTGCATCTAGCCCAGATCTTGGCTTCTACATACTGTTATCCACTTCATTTCTCATCTTGGCAAAATGGCCGATTCCAAGACTAGAAAATGGAAAGTACAAGATGAGCCTGGAGCCTATTATTGTGCCAGAAAATAAGGAGATGCTCAAAGACTAATGGGGCATGTCAAAAGATACAAGCCAGGAAGTGGACATGGCTCAAGCGGTTGAACTCCCACCTACCACATGGAAAGTCCCAGGTTCAGTTCCCGGTGCCTCCTAAAAAGAAGACAAGCACACAATGAACAGACACAGTGAGCACAAAGAATGGTGGGGAAGGGGGAATAAATAAAATAAATCTTTAAAAAAGAGAGAGAGAGATACAAGCCAACTTGTGTCCCACTGACCAGTTCTGAGACAAATTGAGCTACAAAATAAAAAATGATAATCTATTGTAACTCATTGTATAACCTAGGAATCCATCCAGATATATAGAATTATATAAATTGAAAGTTTGATAAGGCTGGGAACATTTACATAGTTCTAAATTATCGCCCCACAAAATTCTTATTCATTACAAAAGGACCTAGAGTAACTTTACAGTGGAGAAGCCTGACAGACACCATCTTAATCAAGTGATCAAGTGCCATCAGTAACTGGACAAATAGAAACCATATGCCACCTGATAGGATTCAGCAAGAAGAATACTAGGTCCACTTAGTCAAGTCTCCAATTTTGAAATGCAGCTAGTTTTAAAGGTGCATGAAAAAAATGAGCAAATAATGAAAACACTATAAGTCATAAAAAATCCATAAGGAAAGGTTAAAGAAATTGTCAACACAAAGATTTGGCCTTGAGAAGAAAGGGATAAAGGCTGGAACTCTGAAAAATGCCAATATTTTAGTGACAAACATGCACAGTAATAAAGAGTGTGGGTTTAAATTCCACAACTACTACCTCTGGGAGCGACTTACTGACTTCAGTAGAGTACTGACATCATTTTTTCCATTTCAGTAAGGATAATAAGAATAGCTACCACACAGGTTTGGGTACATTAAATGAGGTAAAATGCTCGCCACAAATTTTTAACACATAAGCCCAATCGCTATTAGCTATAATTGTGAATAATGACTGCTACTTGTTTATTAAAAATAATAGAGGGGACTGAGCAGTAGCTAGAGAGCAAGGAGAGAAGACTAGGAGAGTATTGCCTCAAGAACAAAAACAAGTGGAGGCAGGTAGCGACTCTTGGGGTGGAAGGGTGGTGATAGCAGAAGCGAAGTGCTCTGATTCTCCAGGCTGCACAGGGATTTAACCACCACCGTGTTGAGCAAAAGGGCAAAGATCAAGACCACCAAGAAGTGCCCTTAGCGTGCAACATCCAACATGTTTGCCAAATTTGACCAGTCACAGATTCAGGAGTTCAAAAAGGCCTTCAACATGCTCAATCAGAACAGAGGTTCATCGACGAGAAGGATTTGTAGGATATGCTTGCCTCCCTGGGGAAAAATCCAGCTGATGACGGATGCCATGATGAATGAGGCTCCAGATCCCATAAATTTTACCATGTTTTTCAATGTTTGATGAAAAGTTAAATGGAACAGACCCAGAAGATGTCACCAGAAAAACTTTTGCTTGCTTTGATAAAGAAGCAACTGGCACCTTCCAGGAGGATTACCAGAGAGAGCTCCAACCATGGGGGATCAGTTTACGGATGAGGAAGTGGACAAGCTGTACAGAGAATCACCTACTGACCGAAAGGGGAACTTCAGCTACGTTGAGTTCACGTGCATTGAGGGGAACTTCAACTACATTGAGTTCCTTAAACATGGAGCAAAGGACACGGATGACTGAAAGAACTGCAAATTCTGGCCAAACATTCTTTGTTGCCACGTTGGGTATTTCTGATACTTTCTCTTAGAGTCTGTTGCATCCCCTTAGCTTTATGGCTTTTGCCTTTCTTCTATGTATTCCCAGCCATTTGGAGACACATACATCTCAATATCCAGACTGGAATTGAGACTTTCTTTAAGTTGAAGTAAAATAGAATTGGGGGAAAGATCTTTGCCTTATGAAAGCTTAAGGAAAATATTCTCAGATTTTTCATATTTACTGGGTTTTTACATTTTTTGGTAATAAAAACTTTAAAAATTAACATTGTGGCCCAAGTATTTCCACCAAATGTTAATTATTTTTGTCATTTTCAAAATAGAAAAATGGGGTAATTTAACTTACAAGGCCCCGCCCCCAAATAACTGCAGCCTACACAGAACATATTTTCTGAGAGAAAGTTACTCATTCAGCTTTTTCTGAACCATGATTAAACTTTATGATGAAATAATAATTTTTAAAAAGTGGGGGACAGGGACTAATGTGGGAAACAAGAAAGAAAATATCTTGAAGAAGAACATCCAGCTCCATGTCTGGGTGGGTTGACAATAACTGTGGGACCCCCTCTATTTCTTTGTGGGTTCTTCTACTGCAGTAAGTACCATTAGCGCTCTCTTGCTTTCCACCTCAAATCTTACCTGCTTTGTTTTTTGTTGTGCTTGTTGTTGTTGTTTACACGCCACTTGGCCATGAAACCTCATTTCTCTGACAAAGAATGTTCACTCTGACCTAGTAATTCTGCTTGCTACTACTACCAGTACTGGTCTATCTCCGTGACTGGATCTGCTATTCTCTTCCTCAGTATTCCCTCTCTCCTTCCTTGTTCCTCAAGACTCTGTTCAAAACACATCTTCCAGTCCCCCAATTATACCATATTCCTTTATACACTTACTAATTTTCATATTACTTGTATTTTACTCATGTTTACAGTCAGTCCTTATAACCCCCCCCCAATCCCCCCCATGTGATACTTTCCTTCTGCAAATTCAGAAACTGAAAGAGCCTATTTTGGAAAGGTTGTACATACTTGCAGGATAAACATGAATAATTAAAATGCATTTTAACCAAATAAAGGAAAATTATAGGATGTTGGCTGGAGCTCTGACTCTTTCTTTGGTGACAAAGACCATTTGTCCTGTGTAGTACAATTTGGGGATACTGAAAGAAATTACCTGTCCCAAGTGGTTTTCCTCCCCAGCCTGCCAGGATGCACAAACTTCCCACTAACAGGAATCCCTTAAAAGGATGGATAAGTAGAGTCCTCTATTCTCAGAAGATTCCAGAAGAACAGATACACTAGAATATTTCTCATTGTTACTATCCCACAGAAATCACTACCAACCCTTGATAGTGATTTCTGTGAGATAGTAACAATGAGAAATATTCTGGAGGCTGAGGCGTTTCCATTGTCAAATAAGTTTGGACAAGGCTACATACTGTGCTTCCGTAATGAAGAACCAGGAGACTGTTTAATTTTGCCTCAGTGTATTAGTCAGCCAAAGGGGTGCTGATACAAAGTACAAGAAATCTGTTGGCTTTTGTGAAGGGTATTTATTTGGGATAGAAGCTTAGAGTTACCAGGCCCTAAAGAGTCCATCTAAAGGTTGCTTTTTCACCAAAGTCAGTTGCCACATGTTGAAGCAAGATGGTCGCTGGTGATCTCTGCCTGGTCTCCCAGGGCTTCCTATATAGTCTCCTTTCTTTCCAGGCCTTCTCAGCTGCTCAGCTGCTCTGTTCTCTTCAGTTGCAAACTATCAGGTCAATGGCTCATCTCTCCCTGGGGTCTCAGGATCAAACATGACAGAGCTCTCTCCTCTTCCATGTGTCGTGTCTTCTTGAGTGTTCGTTTATATCAGCCCATCAAGGGGACAGGGACTCAATCTGAGTCATGCCCTGGTCAAATCAAAGCCCTAATCTCTACAGGTAATTTAATCAAGACATGTCAGCTGAATCTAATGCATTCAAAGGGTATCACACCCAGAGGAATAAATTCGTTATCAAACATAATCTCTGTTTTTGGTATTTATAAGTAATCTCAAACTGCCACACTCAGTATCTCTCAAAGTCATTTGACTTATTAAGTTGATGTTGTTGTTTTTTCATAATAGCCATTAATGACTCACAGAGAAAACATACTTTGGGAATGCTGCTTTAAACCACTGACAGGGATATAGCACTTTATACTACTTGATCCTCACAATAGCCTATTCACCAGATTAACTATAGAAAGCAGGGAACTGCTTGCCTAAAGCTGTAGTTAGAAGACTGGGAAGTTTTGCTGAGCTGAGGATAATGTCTACAATGGAAATATTGTCTAGAGAAAATAGAGTTTGAAGAGGGATGTGGTGGTTTGGAATTGTTTTACCTCAGAAAATCATGTTCTTAAAGCTAATCCACTCCTGTGAGTGTAAACCTATTGTAAGTAGGAACTTTTGATGAGGCTACTTCAGTTAAGGTGTAACCCAGGTTGGGTCTTAATCCTCTTATGGAAGTCCTTTATAAATGGGTTGAAAGAGAGAGAGAGAGAGAGAGAGAGAGAGAGAGAGAAGCAAGAAGCTGAAAGCAACAACCCAGAAGAGAAGGAAGAGACCAGCAGATGCCACCAAGTGCCTTGCCATGTTGCAGAAAAGCCAAGGATCGCTGGCAGCCAGTCTTTGGGAAGAAAGCATCACCTTAATGATGCCTTGATTTGGACATAATCAAGCTAATAAATTCTCATTATTTAAGCCAACATATTTCATGGTATCTGTTTTAAGAAATCTAGGAAATGAGAACATCTTTGGTGTTAGGAGGAAGGAGAGCAGAGTACCAGAAGGGGAGAGAAGGCAGGACACCAACATATAAAATTCAGCAGCTTTGTCAACAGTCAGTCTGATTATTTTTTTTTTTTTGCTTCTGTCCCAGGAACTGGGAAAAGTCATAAACTGACAGCCTAAGAGTAAAAAGTTATTAAAAGAGGGCTGTCATTATGTTGAACATATTCAAAGTGCAAATCTAAGAATAAAAAGAGTGATGAGAAAGTTGTATAAATGAAGGCAAAGTAGATGAGTGACATTAGTAAGGAAAAGTGAATCAAAATGTAGCCTGACATAAAATTCGCAGCATCACTTAGGAAGCATTCTTGTCAAAAATGTTTAACCTGAATGTAATTAAGCCTTTAGACTTAACTTTCAGTTTACAGAAAATTCATGGGCTAGAGCAAAAAGTTGCATGATACCACGCAGAAATAATGAGGCAAATCCTAAATGTGAATATTGTACAAGAAAACTGGTTTAGTTTATTTAAAAAGTTGTCATTAAAAAAAAAAAAAAAACCCAGAACAGAGGAGGGGAGGAACAATGTTCTATATAAAAATCTTAAGAAACATAACCAAATACACTCATGAACTTTGATGGATCCTAATTCTAAAAAACCAGCTATAAAAGAAAGCCTTGGACATATTGTATATACTCTTTTGTAATCTGCTTTTTTTAAAAAAGTAACATGCCAAAAGAGAAAGAAAAGAAGTCTTGGAGGTAATTGGGGAAATTTTAATATAGACAGGATATTAAATCATATTAGTAAAGATTCATTTTCTTTGGTGTGATACAGTATTATGGTTTTGTAGAAGAATATCATTATTTTTAGGAGGTGCATGCTGGGGTTTTTTAAGTGAAGCATTATGATGTCTGCACTTCCTTTGAAAGATTCAAAAAAACAGATAGATGGGGGTGAAAGAAGCAAATAGGCAATACTAACAATTGTTAAATCTAGGCAATGATGTGTATATGGGAGCTCATTGTACTAGTCTTTCAACTTTCCTGCATGTTAGAAGTTTTTCATAATAAAAAGTTGAAAATGAGCCTTTTTTTCTTGAGTCTGTTCAGAAGTTAAATAAATAGTATTTGTGTAGTTATTGATTTCTGATTCTGACTATTTCTATAAGTTATTTTCTTATTATAAGACCTTCTAGAATCACCCTTGTCTTCTAGAGATCAAAGTAATATGGGACTATTCTTCTGTTAAGCTTTGCAACCTGAATATGTTATGAAATAAGTTGAGGTAAAATGCAATCCTTTCAACAGGAATGGAGAGGAGGGCAGTGCTTTAGACTTTATACACACATCCAAAGATTCTCCTAAATCATCACAGGGCTTTGCCCCCATACCTCTAGGTCTTATTTAATGAGAGATGTTACTCATGGGAGTGCATTGCACGTGTGAACAGTATGGAAACAGAAGAAAGTTGAGAACCACTGTGTTAGACTATGATGTCTCCTTATAATATAAGAGTTCTACGTTTACTCCCCTCCCACCATGAGAAAAACAGACAAATTCCAATAGAGGAGTAATCTACAAAATATTTGACTAATACTACTCAAAACTGTCAAGATCATCAAAAACAAGGGAAGTCTGAGAAACTGTCACAACCAAGAGCAGCCTAAAGAGCCATGACATGGAAATGTAATGTAGGGGAAGCAGATGTGGCTCAAGCAGTTGGGTGCCCGCCTACCACATGGGAGGTCCTGGGTTTGGTTCCTGGTGCCTCCTAAAGAAGACAAGCAAGACAGCGAGCTGATGCGACAGGCTGGCAGGGTGAGCTGACGCAACAAGATGACACAATGAAATGATGCAATGAAGAAACACAATGAGGAAACACAATGAGAAACACAAGTGGGAGCGGAGGTGGCTTAAGCCATTGGGCGCCTTCCTCCCACATGGGAGGTCCCGGGTTTGGTTCTCAGTGCCTCCTAAAAAGAAGATGAACACACAATGAACAGACACAGAGAGCAGACAGCAAGCACAAACAACAAGGGGGGTGGGGGGAGGAGAGAAATAAATAAATAAATAAAATAAATCTTTAAATGTAATGTAGTAGCCTGGGTGGGATCTTGGAACAGAGAAAGGACATGAGCTTAAAACTAAGGAAATCTGAATAAACTATGGGCTTTAGTTAATGATAATGTGTCAATATTGGTTCCCCAATTGTAAAAAATGTACCATACTAATGTAAGTTGTTAATGATGGGGTAACCTGGGTGCTGGTATATGGCAATTTTCTGTACTATCTTCTCAAGTCTTTGGTAAATCTAAAACTGTCCTAAAAAAGAAAGTCTATTATTTTAAAAAATGGTTCAGGAGTGGATGTGGCTCAAGTGGTTGAGCACCTACTTCCCACATGGGAGGTCCTGGGTTCAGTTTCTGGTGCTTCCTAAAAACAAAAACAAACAACAAATGAAAAACCAACTCAGGGAGCCGATGTGGCTCAGTGGTTGAGTGCTGACTTCCCACTTAAGAGGTCCCGGGTTCAATCCCCGGCGCCAGTACCTCAAAAAAAAGTTTCACCTTTCAAGGATGTAGAGCTTAGAGATATCCCATAAATCATAAATGCTTTGAATTCAAACATTACCTTGGTCTATCAAAACACTGTTGTTTACATCATCTGCATAGTTTCCATGTTTCAAATACCAACCTAGTCCCTAAAAAATAGTTATGCACAACATAGATCAGGATCTCCCATTCTGAGTTCTGTGGTACTTTGATGTAGTTCGGGAAGATATTCCTGGTAGAAGCAACATGTTGTTAATAATGGTTAAGTCAGGAAAAGTTTGTATGTGTGTGAGTGCGAGTGCGTGCGCATATGCACACGTGTACTTGACATTAGCCTGAGGGAAAAAAGGAAAACTTTTTTCATCCATCCATCCATCCATCCATTCATTCATTCGTTATTGAGTGTCTACTACATACATATGATAGTTGGTAAGATTACAGGGATAAAAGACACACTCTTTGTCTTCAATGGGCTTCCAGTCTATAAAATAAATGGACAAGTAAACATGAAATTGCAACACAATGTGATGAATATTGTGGTGGAGAAAAACACAAAGAGATGTGGCAGCTGGTAGAAGGGACACCTGACCCAGGCTGGTGTTGGTCATGGATGCTCACTCCTAAAGGACAAATAAGTTTGAAAGAAATCCTATGTCCATTATCCCCATTTATGAAATGTGAAAATTTTTCACTTTCCAAATAGCATAAGGAAGTTTTGCTCCTACCTTAAGTAGGGTTTTTCTCTTAATTTTTCTTTTTAATGTTAGGTGTTTTGTTTTTTAGTTTATAAGAAGCAAACCAAATAATTTAGTACTCACCAATAAATGAGGTTGGGATAAGTATCTTAAAAGGGACTGAATGAGAGACAGTGGCAAAATGCCTAGTGTATTGACAACCACAAACATTAGCCATTCAAAGCTGTGTGTTAGCAATATTGTAGGTATATGAAAAAGTCATTCAATACCGTAATAGAAAATTCTGGACAAGTTCTTAATACATTTTGTTTCCATTCTTATTTCAGGGATGGTTCATCCTTGTTTCTGATTGATGTCAGTCAGCATTTGCTCCTAATAATTAGTAAACAAATCTTTTTAAAACTCAAAGAATCTATTTCCAATTGAATCCAAATGACAAGTACTTCTTTTGTGACCTGAAATGTGCAGCATTAAATATATATCTAATTAGTTCAGATATTGTGCATTGTCTTTATTTATTTATTTTTTTTTCTAAAGATTTATTTATTTTATTTATCCCCCCCTTGCTGCTTGTGCTGCTGTGTCCATTCGCTGCGTGTCTTCTCTGTGTCTGCTTATCTCCCCCTTGCTGTGAGGTCCTGCCGCATCAGCCCACGGCGCCGTGTGAGCCGGCCTGCCCTCACAAGGAGGCGCCGGGAACCCGGGGCCTCTCATATGGTAAACGGGCGCTCTATCCATTGCGCCACACCGGCTTCCTGCCGTGAGGTTGCTGCATCAGGGACGCGAACCGGAGCCTCCCATATGGTAAACGGGGGCTCTATCCACTGAGCCACACCCGCTTCCCTGTGCATTGTCTTTAAAATCCTCACGTACTTACCTTTTTTCCTGTGGATAACTAATTTACAGCCTATTAAATCAGTAGACTTAATTAAATTGTAAGTCTTGCCTCTTAATTTTATTGACTCACAGATTTATTCCTTTATAGATCTAATTAAGAAATTAACATTAAACTGAAAGGGGTTTCATGTTTGAGTTTTATTTTCTAATTACACAAAACCTGTAAAATATCACTGAATATATTTCTTTATAGTAAAGGAGAGAATTCAGAATTCCCAGCTATCTTTTGCTTAAGTATTAAAAAATGGCAATTAACATATAGTCAGGGAAGCAGATGTGGCTTAAGAAATTGAGCTCCTGCCTACCACATGGGAGGCCCCAGATTTGGTTCCTGGTGCCTCCTAAAAAAAAAAAAAAAGGAAGACGAGCATAAAACAAACAGGCACAGTGAGTGCAAACAACGAGGGGGTGGGGGAAGAGAGAAATAAAATAAATCTTTTTAAAAAACTATATAGTCAGTTTTAATATGCAGGGCCAGTGATGGGAAAGAAATTTGTATTCCCATATATTTAGGGATGATTAGCTTTAAAGATGTTTTTAAGAAACACACTAAAAACAATTACTTTAGCATGCAGGTATCAAAATTTAAGGTGGGTTAATAAGATTTTACGAAGGTCTGTTTCATGTAAGACCCTATGATGGATGTCATGGAGAAAATGAAAGAAACACAAAAAGTTTTCCTGCTTTTAAGAAACTTGCTATAGGGAAGCGGGTGTGGCTCAATCGATAGGGCTCCCGTTTACCATGTGGGAGGTCCCAGGTTCGCTTCCCGGGGCCTCCTTGTGAGGGCAGGCTGGCCCGTGCGGCGCGGTGGGCTGATGCAGCAAGACCTCACAGCAGGGGGGAGATAAGCAGACACAGAGAAGACACACAGCAAATGGACACAGCAGCACAAGCAGCAAGGAGGGGATAAATAAATAAATAAATAAATCTTTAAAAAAAAAAAGAAACTTACTATATACAAGAGTGAAAATAGTGAGCAAGGGGTTAATCATGATATATATATATATATACATATATATATATGTATATATATGTGGAGCCCTGAAAAGCTAAGAGTTTCAGAGAACTTGGAGATAGGGTCATTCAATCAAGAACAAATATAAAACTGCAGTATGGACTTGTATAAAAGGTGTCAAGAAGATTAAAGTCTAGGATGAACTGGGCCGTGTCAAAATAAGTTAAAGAAAACTAAAAGGGCTCTTTAATCTATATTTAGAGTGAGAAAAAGAACAAGGAAGATGAAGGCATGACACTCAGGGCAGATGGTGTACTATTGACAGATGATAAAGCAAAATTGCTAGATATCTATTTTGTTTTCATCTCTCTTATCAAGAGATATCTTCAAGCTAGAAAATACACTCTACCAAAAAGATGGCACATGGGACTAAATCTTGGTTTAACCCACTTGTTTGTAGCAGTACTGGGCAGACTGGAGAGGTTCTCTATTTGAAACTATACTTACCTTCTTGAGTGGGACCAAAGGGAAATATCAATATGGGAGAGGCAGAGACAGGTGGTGCTAGAGAGAAAGACCTAGGCATAGAGAAGGGTCAGTTTGTCATTTTTAAAAGATCCATTGTCCAAAGGAAACAGTAAAACCAGATAGCAATATAAAAAGGTTGTTGGCAGTGGGACCGGAGACAAGGTAGTAAAGAATGGAGCATGGAACTATATATTTATGTGCCAAGAACTATCCTAGATGCTTAGCATACCTAATCCCACAACAATCTTAATAAGAGTGGTTTTGTGGGAAACAGATGTGGCTCAAGCAATTGGGCTCCCGTCTGCCATATAGGAGGTCCAGGGTTCAATTCCCGCGGCCTCCTGGTGAAAGGCGAGCTGGCCCTCACAGGAATGCTGGCCCGCGCAGGAAGGCTGGCCTGCATGGAGTGCTGGCCCACGCGGAAAGCTGGCGCAGCAAGATGACGCAACAAAAAGAGACACAGAGGAGAGACAATAAGAGATGCAGCAGACCAGGGAGCTGAGGTGGCACAAGAGATTGAGCGCCTCTCTCCTAGTCAGGAAGGTCCCAGGATCAGTCCCCAATGCCACCAAAGGAGAAGACAAGCAGACACAGAACACACAGAAAGCAGACAGTGAGCACAAAATAATGGGGGGAGGGAATAAATAAATCTTTAAAAAAAAAAAAAGAGTGGTTTTGTGAACCTTGAGCTTTTCTAATATGGCTTAACTTGCCTAAGGTTATACAGCTAAGAAGAGGAGCAGGTGAGATTTGAACCCAGGGCTGTATGATTTCATAGTCTCTTTCTTCTATATGCTGAAGAGGGCATGATAACATGGAATCCAAGGAAAAATAAACCCAAGAATACAAACCATCCATTGGCATTAAGAAGGCCTGTGAGCAGGTGTGAGCGTCTCTGTCACTGGGCTGGCTGAGGGGTCAGGGAAGGAGACTAGCAA
The DNA here is from genome assembly GCA_029593785.1 of Cabassous unicinctus. Taxonomy (NCBI): domain Eukaryota; kingdom Metazoa; phylum Chordata; class Mammalia; order Cingulata; family Chlamyphoridae; genus Cabassous; species Cabassous unicinctus. Next base: position 1,568 of record JAQZBX010046781.1, on the reverse strand, counting down.
GGATGAAGTAAGACACTAGGCCTAAGTGGCCTTGGAGATGTCAAAAGAATGACCCAATCACAGGGACTAGGACAGAAGGCCCTGAATTAGAAGCACAATTCAAGGAAGGGTGATGTGAGGCTGAGTTGCTGAAGTACTTCCTGCCAAGGTTCATGAAACATGGGAGAATAGTAAAGGGAAACCCCAGGATTGCAGTTGAGCAGAGGCCTGGAGAACAACCTGCCACACTGGAAGGAAAATAGGAGGATATAAGTGGGAGGCCAGTGGGGGTTAAAAAACAGAGAACTCAAAAAAAATTTTTTAATTAAAAAAATAATAATGAAGTTCATAGATTGTTTAAAATGGTCTTTAACACTAGGAAAAAAAGGCGAGAATGTGCCATATATTGGGGAATTTGGGGAATATTAATAAATAAGCACTTAGAAAAATAAGCCAATGGGAAAAAAAGAGTATATAACCTCAGGACATACTAAAGGTATAAGATAAAGGAAACAATCTCAAGTATACAACTTGGCTCCCATTTAAGCTCGAGCTATTGATTTAAACATAAAAAACAATTGTAATATAACCATCTTACAAGATAGGAAGAGGAGAAGGGAAGAAGGAGTGAAAGAGAGTTAACTCCTCAGTAACAGTAACTGGAAGTTAATAGGTAATAGTCAAAACTGATAAATTGAGAAATAGATATATAGCTATTTTATTTAGAAATATGGAATGAAATAACAGAAAGGTGGCTAAAAGAGTTCAAAGATGTATCAGGACTTCATTCCTTTTTACAGTTGAATAATATTCCATTGCTATATATACCACATTTTCTTTATCTGTTCATCAGTTGATGGACACTAGGGTTACTTCCATCTTTTGGCAATCGTTAATAATGCCACTATTAACATCAGTGTGAAAATATCTGTTTGAGTCCCTGCTTTCAATATGAACATTGTTGAGTGAAATAAACCAGACACAAAAGAACTAATATTGTATGATCTCACTGATATGAAATAATTAGAATAAGCAAACTCATAGAGTTAGAATCTAAAATACAGGTTATCAGGGTAGGCATAGGGAATAGGGAGCTAATGCTTAACATGTACAGAGTTTCTATTTGGGATGATGGAAAAGTTTTGGTGATGGATGGTGGTGATGGAAGCACAATAATGTGAACATAATTAACAGCACTGAATTACGTATTTTAATGTGGTTAAAAGGAAAAATTTCAGGTTGTAGATATTTTACTAGAATAAAATTTTTTTAAAACATCTGTGGAACTGTACAACACAAACAGTGAAACCTAAGATAAGCCATGGACTACAGTTAATATTATAATTATAAAAATGTGCTTTCATCAATTGCAACAAATGTACCAAGGTGTTAATAATAGGGTGGTATGTGGGAATCCTATATTTTATGCATGATTGTTCTATAAATCTACAACTTCGCTAATCAAAAAATAAATTTTAATAAATCTGCCTGGGTCACTTAGAAAAATATGTTTGGGGTGATCATGACCAAACGCTGATAGCAGCAGTTCCCACACTTTGGGGAGCATCACCTTGACCTGGTGAGCTTTT
>JAQZBX010046780.1:0-20669 GCA_029593785.1 Cabassous unicinctus | reverse complement strand
TAGACAAAAAAAAAAAAAGGAAAAATTTCAGCAGGGAATCAAGGAATTGAATGACAAAATGGAAACACAAGTATATGTATTTTGGGCAATCCAGAAGGAGAAAAGAAGGGAAAGGGGATGAGTAAGAGTGTTTGAGGAAATAATCACTGAAAATTATTCCATAATTATATTCTAAGAATCACAGAAAATTATTAGGGAAATGGATATACATGTGCAGAAAGTAAAATGTACTCTAAGCACAATAAATCCCAGCAGGCCTTCTCTGAGACACATACTTATCAGATTGTCAAAGGCCCAAGACAAAGACAAAATCCTGAAAGCAGCAAGAGAAAAGAGATCCATCACATATATGGGTAGCTCAATAAGATTAAGTGCTGATTTCTCATCTGAAACCATGAGTCAGATGATTTCTTATCTGGAACCATGGAAGCAAGAAGGTAGTGGTATGAAAATTGATTTTTTAAAAGACTGTCAAATCTATTCAATCGGGAAAAAATAAACTCTTCAACATATAGAACTAGGAGAATTGGCTATCCATGTGAAAAGAATTCAAGAGCAACCATATCTCACACCATATAAAAAGTAATATATAAATAACTAAATATAAAACCTTTGACTATAAAACTCCTAGAAGAAAATATAGCAGTGTATCTTTGGGATCTTTCATTGGGCAATGGTTTCTTGGACTTTACAGCCAAAACTCAAGAAATAAAAGAAAATATATAGATAAATGGGACTTCCTGAAAATTAAAAAATTGAAAAAACAAACACATTGGGAGAAAATATTTGGAAACTGCTTAACCATTAAAAGTTTTAATATCCAGAATATATTTAAAAATCCTACAACTCAACAATAAAAAGACAAAATCAATTAAAATAGGCAAATACTTGAATAGACATTTCTCCAAAGAGGATATATATATATGGTAAAATGCACATGAAAAAATGTTCAACATCACAATCTATTAGGTAAATGAAATTAAAAGGCCCAATGAGATATCATTTCACGCCTAGTAGAATGGCTACTACTAAAATATAATGGAAAACTGCAAGTATTGGAGAAATAGGAACACTCGTTCATTGCTGGTGCCAATGTAAAATGGTGTGGCTGTTGTCGAACAGCCACACCATTTGATAATTCCTCAGGATGGTAAATAGAGAATTACAATGTGACCTGACAATCCCACTTCCAGGAATATACTCAGAAGAATTGAAATTAGGAACTCAAACAGATATTTGCGCACTGATGTTCATAAAGGCTTTATTCACAATTGCACAATTGCCAAAAGATGGAAGCAGAGTCAGTGTCTATCAATAGATGAAAGGACAAACAAAATGTAGTATATGTATATAAAATGGAATATTATTCAGCCATAAAAGAAATTAAGTCCTGGTGCGTGCTACAACTTGGATGAACTTTGAGGACACTCTGCTAACTAAAATACATCAGAAAGAAAAGGACAAATATTGCATTATCTCTCATAAAGAATTAATTATAATAAGCAAACTCACAGAGTTAGAATGTAGTGTATAGATTATAAGGGAATAGATTGTGATTAAAGAATTGGGAGTTGATGATTAATCTGTACAAAATTTCTATTTAGGTTTATTTTAAGGGTTGGAAATGGATGGTGGTGATGGTAGCCCATTTTCTGGAGTGTAATTAACAGCACCAAAATATATAGGTAAATGTGGTTACAAGGGAAAACTTTAGGTTATATATGTTCATAGAATAATAATTAAAAGATAAAACATAGGACTGTGTGACACAGTGAAACCTTTTGTAGATGATGGATTATAGTTAATAGTACAAGACTGTTTTTTCATGAACTATAACAAATATATTATGCTAATACAATGTGTTAAAAATAGGTAGAATATGGAAAAATTCATCTAATATAAACTATAGATCACAGGTAATACTGCTATACGAATAAGGTTTTATCAATTGTAATAAAGGTTACCATTGTTGAAAAATAGTATAATAACTAAAGAGTACTATCATCAATTCTAACAAATGTTCCACACCAATGCATAGTGTTGGTGGTAGGGTAGTCTATGGGAATCCTGTATTTTATGGTCTGTAACCCACAAGTTCTCTATTAAAAAAACTATGGAATTCTTCCCAAATTATATATGTGTGTGTATATATATATTGTGTGTGTATATATATATATATATATGTATATATATATATATGGCCACTAATATACTGCTTTCACAACTTTCACAACTTCCAATTTGACATGTTTCTCTTAGAGAGGTAATGGAGTTAACAGATGAATTCATAATTATGAAATTCGTTTAGTGTAGTCTCTGCTAAAAATCTTTTGGAAACGAACTTGATTCTGATTAAAATTTGCAACATATTCAGGTAAACATCAGATTAATACATTCTAGCTTTTAGTTTTACAACTATTTATGTGTAATTCTCAAAAAATTTTGGGACTGGTGAAAAATACATGAATATAGCAATTTAAACAATTCTGCAAATAAATCTATTACTACAGGCAGTAATGTAAATATCCATGGTAATGCAATTAGGGGGAGACAAAGCAGAGGAAAGTTAAATTCCCTAAGGATTAATTCTGAAAAATTTCCTGCTCATTTAATGACAGTATAGTCTTTCCAAATGTAATGACATCATAACCTTTTCACACTTACTAATGAAGAAAATATATTTAGAAGTTTAAACATTAAACTTGGACTTTAAACAGGATTTGAGTCTTTGAGATGACTTAACTGGTTAAACAAATTAAATAAATTATTTGCCACTATGTTGTTGCTCTTCAAGTTAAAAAGAAGGCAGGCTTGTGTGTTGTGTTTGTGACTTTGTGCATACATTTCTATGTGTTGTTGTTGTTTGTGTGGAATTGTGTTTGGAAGAGATATTAACTTAATACACTTAACTCTTCATTGTGGGCTCCAAAAAGAATAAATTTAATACATTGATGAATACCTTGTAACAAAATGAACATTTGTATCTTTCAACATTACAGACCAAATTAAGAAGGAAGATTCTGAGTCTCAGGAAGTAATGAAAATTCCTTACAACAACCTATTTATTATATTAGTTATTTTCTTTCTGAATATATTTCAAATTCCATTCTGTTTAATTTGAAAATATCTTTACTACACCATTTCTTTCTCTCTTCTTCTGGGAAATCTTTTCTCTTGAATGTTATCTCCTATTCAAAGTGTTTCTCTTTTTAAATGTTAGTGAATGTAAACAAAATATGATCTAAATGTACTAACATGCCTGTTCCTAATTTGGGGTATCACTAAAATTTATAAGCATCTTATTAGCAATAATCTTCACATATGCCTTGTTAAAATTTTTGCACATCATCAAAACATATGAAAAATATGTTACTTATGATTGAACTGATATATAATTACCCTTTAATTCTTTATATAAATGTAAGGTTCACATTGTTTAATATTATCCAATGGGTGTCACCGAAAAAAGAAATTAAGCAAAAAAGTATTTTGTTTATCATGCCATCTGTTAGCAATTAAACCTTACCCAAAGAGAAGTCTGACTTTTGCCCTTGGCTTGTGGGAGGTAATCTCTAGTCCCTAGGAATGTCATGGCAGATGAAATTGTCTTTGTTGACTTGTGGACCTTGGGTCAGAAAGGTGCTAAAAATGTGATTTAGGTTAATGGCATTGGTTTATATAGTATTAGCCTCTGGAGGGGCTGGTGAATGTAGATTGAGATCAGTCATGTTTACATGATGGAAGCCCATAAATTATGGACTCCAAGGTTCATATGAAATTCCATTTGCTTGCAATATCTACTGTGTTGTCACACATTAATTCATGGAATATAATAATATCTTGACTCCTTTGGGAGAGGATTACATGAAACTCCATATTTGATACTTTTCCTGAACTCTGTCTTATATGTCTCTTCCCTTGACTGACTTTAATCTGTATCATATCCCAGTTAATAGACTATAACTGTGAATATAACAGCTTTCATGAGTTCTTGGAGTTCTACTAGCAAGTCATGAAACTTTGACAGTGGTCTTGGGGGCTCTCAAACTTGCAATTTGTATAAAAAAATGGACTGTTCCCTCCATGCAGTTTACTAACTTTCTCACAGTCCATCCAACTTCATATATAAATTATGCCAATAGAAGATATATGACAATCTAGAATTAGATTTTGGACTTCTAAGAAAATATATTTTCCTTTATCAACTTCTTCCTTGTTGAATCAATATTGTGAAGGCTACATTATTGAATCTTGAACCCCAATTTGACTCAAATATCTAGTGAGTAATGAAAACTCAGTAGCTGAAAATAATAAGAAAAATCAAATCAAATATATAATTTACATTCCAGGTGTTATGTTTCATACTAATCTGCTAATTAAAATTTTGAAAGAGGAGGGCTGAGAAAGGGTACTGATATGTAATGTATGTAGAAGTTTTAATTAACTTGACTGCAAAAGTGTGGAAATAGATAAAGTTGATGGTAACACATTATAGGTAGTAGAACTAATGTAGCTAGTTCATAAATGAGATTTTGGCTGTAAAGGGCAGTCTAGGGAAAGAAATGTCAATTTAAAGAAGGCTAGAGAATAAAAAATCCAGGGAATGAATAAAATAGTGAACCCAGAGGTGGATGAGAATGTCCTTCTATGAACTAGAACAAATGAACATCACAATTGCAAAGTGGTAAGAATGTGGAGATGCATGGAAATGTAACCTATGGACTATAGTTGAGAGCAATACTATAATATTCTTACATCAAAGCCAAAGAAGTACTGAGTTAATAATAGGGATGTGTGGAAAAATATACCAAATGCTATAGACCACAGTTAGTCATAATAATCTGATGATATTATCTCATAATCAGTAACAAATGTTCTGCTACAATGTAGTGTGTTGATGGAGGGGTGTTGTATGGGAATTCCATACATGTGCATGATTGTTTTGTATGTTTACAACATATTTAATAAAAAAATATTTTTTAAAAAAATTTGTGCAGACCTCCCCAATTCCCACAACTATAGAGAAGGCATGGATATTGAATTAAATAAAGATATTTTCTGGTGAATAGGAAAACAATCCAAACTATTAAAATAGTCTTTTAATACATTATCAAATTTTCTTGCCAAACTTAGGCAATACCAATTCAGACCCTGTATCCACCCCGTCACTTCAGTAGATCTCTACTGAGGATAAAATGGCAGAATGATTATGTCATGAAATGGTTATATTAAGAGACAAATTATTTGTTATCAAATCTCCACAATTAAAATCATTTTTATGTCCTGGCTCTGCCATATTTTACCTGGGATACTTTGTTTATTCTTTTCTATGATTCTGAAAAGTTGTATCTGGTATCCAACCAGGAAGGGTATGCTTTTTTGTGCATGTTCTGCAATGTAAAGATGACATTCAACACATTTGGATGACTCAGGTGGTGAGACTAGCTTCTGCTGAAAAATTTTACACTGAAACTATTTGGGGACTGACTTAAGTTCCATTTATATGCCTCCTTCTCCTTCTCATGAGCTGTTTCTTTTCATAACTGCCCCCAAACTGACCAAGTCTAAATTAATGTCTTTGGCTTCAAGCTAATTTTCTTTTTAAAAAGCCATTTCTCAACATCCTGTCCTGCTAAAGAATGTTAGAGAAATAAAGAAAAAGCTAGGATTGTGGAAAGAGACTGATGATACTGTTTGGGCTCTATTTTGCTGATGTCCACCCACCCATCCTATTTCTGTGTTTTGGAAGTTCTTCTTAGATGCTCTCAACAATTTTCCTCCTAAAATGGCAGGGAAGAGATCACCATTCATGGTTAATTATCTCACCCTTATAACTGGGCTTCTCTGTTTGATATTACTAACATATTAGTAAAATTCTTCAAGCCACTTCAGGTAAAAAAGTAATACTAATTGCTCTAGTGTCATAGAGCTGTTGCAATGATTATATTAATATATATATATATACATATATGTGTATGTATACATATAAGCTTTATACATAAGTAAGCTTTATGTACATAAAAACTTTTATACATATAGGCTCAGAAAGTGAACTATAGAACTACCATATGATCCAGCAATTCCACTGCTGAGGATATACCCAGGAGAATTTAAAGCAAGGACATAAACAGGTATATGCACACCAATGATCACAGCACCATTATTCACTATTGCCAAAGTTGGAATCAACCCAAATGCCCTTCAACAGATGAATGGATAAACAAATTGTGGTATATACCTACAATGTAACATTACTCAGGTGTAAGAAGGAATGCAATATTAACACATGGGATAACATGGATGAATCTTGAAGACCTTATGTTGAGTGAAGTAAGCCAGGAACTGAAGGACAAATACTACCTGACCTCACTGATATGAATTAAGCAAATTGAATAGGTTCACAGAGCTAGAGTTTGGAAGATAGGTTTACAGGAGACTGAAAGGGAGAAGAAGGTTGTGAGTCAATGCCCATATGGGTGAAATCTATGATAAGGGTGTAGTTGTACAGTGGATGGGCATAACAGTGGTACAGTGATGCTATTGGACCGGGTGCTGCTAGTCTGTGAGGATGGTAGAGTGGGGAGGGTGGCTTAGACTGTCCATAGAACTGGGGTGAGGATTGGGGGAGGGAGCAGGTGAACTATGGAGATTTGTGCATATCCTTTTTAGCAAATATGGCAGGGCAGGGTTACTGGTTTAAGGTGTTGGATGTAGGGAGCCTGAAGAACAGGTCAAACTTGGGGCAGCCTTCTAGGGAAAGTGTAGCATTCATCTTGTCATAGTGTGCTGTGTCAGGGGATGGAGGCTTACACAATGAGCTGGAAGGTATTGGACTCCCATCCTGCAGAGTAATGCTATGATCTCAAATAGAGGGGCAGGACTCTCTTGAGATCATAGGAAGTGCCTAATATGGGAAGACAGGCCAATATATTAAGCTTTCAATGTTGTTTCAAGTAACTATAAATCTGGTCCTTCAATGAGTTAATCTTGGTGGTTACTGTGGGTACTGAAAGGAAAGGGAGGGAGGAAAAGAATAGATGGAAGATGGGACATTTTTGGGGTGATGGAATTGTTCTATATGACCCTGCAATGATGGATACTGACCATGTGAAAATTCATCAAAATCTATAAAGTGTCAGTTCAAAATGTAAACCACAATGTAAATCATTGACCATGGTTATCAGCAATATTTCAATATTTGTACATCAATCATAACAAATGCACCATCCACATATAAAATGTTAATAATAGGGGAAAAAGGAAAAGGGAGAGGATGTTGAGTATATGGGAATCACCTATATTCTGTATGTGACTTTGCTGTAACCTAAAGCTTCTTTGAAGACAAAATGAAAAATAAATAATACACTGGGGGTATAAATGGAACAAATGTTTCTGTACATACAAGACAACACATCTTACACAATGAAAGACGTGTTAATTTTTCAAATTTTATATTTTAAATTTTATAGTATTTAAAACTTTAAAAAAAATTTCTTCTTTTATCCATTATTTTTAAGACCATCATTATTATATCATTTTCCTATTAATTGTATTTGGCTATTTTGTTGGCTTCAATTTTGAAGAATTTTGGGTCACAGAAGGGTTACAACTGTGGCAGGGGAGGATCATTAGTGAGGAGTGTCAGAGAGGTGGGATGCATGGGAGGAGGTTCACCTGGGACAAAACTATAAGGCATATGAGTGTGTTCAATTATTCTTGGGGCATTGTCACAGTGGATGGAGATCCACACAATAACCAAAGAAATATTGAATTCCCATCCTGGAGTGCTCTGCTACATTCTCTAATGGGACAGCAAGAATCCCCTGAGTAGAGGGGCAATGACGGCTGAAGGAGGGTGTACCACTGATGGACCCTTGATACTGAGGACTGTACTTATGAACCTTTAATTTTGAAATTGAAACTTAGCCTAGTATCATAGGGTGCCTAAATGTTACCTCCTGAAAGTCTCCTTGTTGCTCAAAGGTGGCCTCTCTCTAAGCCAAAACTCAACATATAAATGCATTACCTACACCCTAGTGTGGAACATGATATCTGGGGATAAGTCTCCCTAACATCAAGGGATTACTACCAAGAACCAACTAGCAATGCAATTGGAAAAAGATCTTGACCAAAAGGGAGAAAGTGTAAAGGCAAATGAGTTTATATGTCTAAGAGACTTCAAAGTGAGTCAGGAGGTCATTTCAGAGGTTACACTTATACACCTCTCAGCAGGAATTCATTGATTTCCAAAGTAAATATTACCTCAAATAGTGGGGTTCCTGAGGGCTCTGGGGACATCCAGACACTATAGGGCAGACAGTTCAGGAGTTTGGCACCCTACCAGTGGGCCCTACTTGGAATTTATGTTCCCCAGTGTGATAGAGTTGGATGCAGTTGTGTTTTCCCTACACATGGCTCTGCTGTCCCTTCTATTTGAATCTATAGTTAGTACCAGAGTTGATAGTTGCATAACTAAGAAAGAAATCTTTGGGCTACCCATGTGCCAGTTGGGCCCTGAATCTCAACAAACTTGCAACACCTACTCTCCAGTTCATTGGACTCACCCAGAACAACTAACAAAGAGAGGATGAATGACAATGACCATCTCAAGGAACAGAGAGAGTCTCCAACTGCAAGCAAGAAAGTCCCACCCATCTGCCTCATGGGATCTAAGCCCCTCTCAATTGGAAGTGGAGTGGGCATCACCATCACAGAGTCGTCAGGATTGGGGAATGGATGATGGACTAGAGTAGACTTTCAGTTGTTCTTCTGTAGACTTTTTTGATCCTAGCAATGGAAGAACTTTTATCATTGATATGGAGGCAGTAGCCACTGGAGGTTCTGAGGACAGGGAAAGGGAAAAATAGGTGTAATTTTGGAGCATTTCCAAGACTTGGGATTTATTCTAAATTACATTGCAGTGACAGATATGGGCCACTGTGTATCTTGTAATAACTTGAAAAAATGTGCAGGAGAGAGTGTAAACTACAATGTAAACTATAACCATTGCTTAGTGGCAATGTCCCAAGATGTGCTCATCAATTGTGGCAAATGTACCACATTAATGAAGGATGTTGTTAATGTGGAAAATGTGGAAGGGTTAGGTAGTGGGACATCTGGGAATCCCCTATATTTTTTGTGTAATCTAAGTTTCTTTTAAAAAGTAAAAATAAAAATGTATATATAAAAAAAAGGATCACTTGTGTAACTGGCATCCAGATTAAGAAATGTAATACATCCTCAGAGGTCCCCTCATGGCCCACTCTAGTCAATACTAAATCAAAGGATAACCATCTTCCTGACTTCCATGAGAACATATTATTTTTTAATTCATATAAATGAAATTATCTGTGTTGCTTCTTTTTGAATATCCTATCAAAGCATGTTATGTTGGTGCTATTCATCTCTTTTGCTTACCATAATTGTATTAATTTATGCCAGTTCTTGTATTTTATTTCATTGTGGCAACATTCCTCAATGCATTTGTCAAAGTTAGGTTTGGTTATGTTTGGGTAGGTTTTTGTTGTTGTTGTTGTTGTTAAATATAGTGCAAACATAAATGTGTATGCATCCTTTGGTAAGGCCTATCTAAATTTGTGGAATATGAACTTTTAGTGTGGGGGGATTGCTGGGTTATAAACTGAGAATACGTTCAATCTTTTTTGGAACTGTCCACAAATTTCCAAGGTGCTTGCTTAGCAAGGTACATATTTCTTGTTGTTCTACATCTTAACTAACAATGTTGTTATAGGTCATGTAAACATTAGCCATTCTTGTAAGTTGTGACAATGTCTCATAATGGATTTGTTTGCATTTTTCTGATGCTTGGATATGTGGCGCAACTTTTGTGTGTTTATTAGCCTCATGTACATCCTCATTTTTGAATTATGTGTTCAAGCTTTTGGATAATTTTTATTTTGGTCACCTATCATTTTCTTATTTTTTGGTAGGAGATTTTTTACATTCTTCCACATTCTGGATACCACTTTCCCACTTACTGATGTCTTATGAAGAAAAAGAATTCTTAATTTCGAAATAGTCCCATTTATTAATTTTTATTTTAAGATTAAAGTTTCTGTATCTGGCTTGTTTACAAAACTCTTACCATTCTAAATCACAAATTTATATTATGTATTTATTCTAAAATCTGTATTTTTAATCAGTTCATCTGTTTATTTATTTTTACTTATAAGTTTTATACCTTCAAACTATTTGGAATTGATGTTGGTTTATTGTGTGAGATTGGAATCCTGAATTTATTTTCATTATGGGTAACTACTTCACAAATTATCATTTATTAAAAAGGTCATCATTTGACCAACTTCATCACACTGTCTGCTTTTTCATAAATCATGTGGCTGCATAATTTTGGGTATGTTACTGAACTTCTTAACCAGTTATACAAAATAATTCACTTACCCTTGTGCCATTACCATACTGTATAATGAATAGATTCCATAATAGTTCTTCCTACTCAGTGATTTAAGTCCTCCCACATGGTTCTTGTAACTCAGGTTAGTTTTCATCCTTTTTGGTACACTGCTTATGAACTTAGAATTTGTGAATTACTCACATTAATAAATCCTACAATCTTTAGAGGAAATATATATTTAATTTAATATATGGAATAATTTGGAGTTAATGCAATTTTAACAATTATATTTTACATGATATATGCCATCATTTATTAAGGTTTCTTTAACTTCTTTCAATAATACTTTGTAGTTGTCCATGTAGAGGTCTTAAACACGCTTCATGACTGTTATAAGATAGCTTCATTGGTGTTGTAAAAGGTATCTTCTTTAAATTTTCTTTTCTTTGTTTGTTTCTGGAATATGGAGATACAATTGATTTGTTATTGGCTACCCAAACAATTTGTAATGAGTTATTAACTCTAATAGATTATTGATGATTTTGAAATTTCTAGATATACAGTTTGTTATTTAGAAATAATGACAATTTTGTCTTCCTTTTTACATATGCAATTTAGTACTTGTCTTAATTTCTTGTACAACTGAGTCACAACAGTACAAATTAAATAACAATGATGGTAGCAGTCATTCCCTTATAGAATAGCAGGTGGAAAGTTTTCAAAATCCCAATGTTGCTTATTAGGTTGGAAACAGGTTTTATTATAAGTATTCTTTGTGAGATTAAGGATGGTCTATTTCTAGGTTTTTAATATGGTTTTTCATTGATTGGGCTGGATTTTGCCAAGTGCTTTTCCACATCTATTGAGATGATAACAGGTTTTACTCTTTTATTTCTGTTAATGTGGTGAACTACATTGAATGCTTTTGCAAAATTTAAACAACATTTTATACATGGATTAATTCTCCTTTTTATGAAGTATTAACCATTTAATATTTCTCTACGTTCCATTCACAATATGATGTGGATTTTGCTTCTATGTCCATTAGAAAGAATGTTATCTTTGTTTCCATTCAGGGACTTAGCTCCCTATGTTATTATTCTATAGAGAATTCTGTCCAACCTTGATAGTGAATACTCATGAATCTAGAGTTCTATGACTATATGCATGCTATAGATATCTAGCTTCATTGCAAGTAGTTTACATATACTTTAGATTTTTGAATATTTTGAAATTTGTAGGTGATTTCTTTAAATTACAGCAAATGTATACTTTTCATAAACCTTCCATGTGATTTCAAAAAAGGGACAATTATATCATTGTTGCATGCAGTGTTATATTTATGCCAATTAGACAAAATGTTTTATGTACATATTTCACATCTTCCATATACTCATTTAGTTTTTGTTTGTGTGTTCCAAAAGCTATGAATAAAAGTAAGTTTAAAGTTTCTTGTTAGTATTGTGTATTTCTTATGTCTCTTTTTACTTTTGACTTAATTTATGCTTTGTATATTTTGAAGCTATGATGCTGGCTATGATTGTATATGCCTATATAAAGTACATCCTGAAAAGGCCTTAACGATTGGCATTCCAACTTCAACAATACTCTTAAAGCCTAAATCTTGGTTCTAAGTAAGTTTACCCACAAATACGAAATGGGATTTCTTGTAGAATCAGCTGATTCAGGCCTGGAGCAGGGAAAATAAAAGATAACCTTGGAAATAAACTAGTATTGATACTATATTTCATGAACTTTGCCTTTTCAAACTCAAAAAGGTAGATTTAAAAAATTATAAATTTTATTTTAAAATGTATATAATTTAATTTTAATATAGAGAAGCTATAGTAGTGGAAAGACAATTAAAATTTAGAAAATATTTTTTACAATTTTGAAAATATAAACTTTTTAAAGTTGAGGTTTTGATAAGATGGAATAAATCATAAATAGTTTTAAAAAATCAACAAATATATATGAAAAAGCCTGTAGAATATTTTTTCAAAAACTGCAAAGGTACATATTTACAGAAATATAATGCCACATATACTTATTGATATGAATGCATGTCATGTATATATTTAAATGCTATCAAATATCACAGATACATAAAATAATGAACTCCACACTTATAAATTTGATTATTTATGAATATTTATATACACAGGAAAATAGAAAAGACTGGGGAATTTTAATTTTGTGGATTGGGTTTACATTTTCATGATGACTACAATGATATTGCCCAGATATACCCACAGTGCTGATTTGATAAAACACTATAACCAAAATTAATAAGCATATTAAATTATGTAATTAAATTAATGAAAGCCAGATTTTCCTTATATTTAAACTGTGCATTGGCATCAAAGCAAATGTTCAAAAGGAACAAAATATAAAATCCATGAATTAGGTGCATGAAAGATAATTAACAATATGAAAAAAATTATCACATTTCTCTTGTTATCAAATACTTTAAATTCAAAAGTTTTATAGCAATTTTTAGCATTTAAATTTGAAAAAATCTATTATAATGATTATAATCACTGTTGATATTATGAACATTCATTGGAAAGGAATTCATTCATGATAATTGAAATGGGGATATATTTGTTGATAATGAAGAAAGTGGATTCATTGAAATGCTAAATTTTCTGAGTCTTTGCAGATAAACTTGTAATGTCTACCCTGTGGAATCAGCACCTCAATCTCTAATTTGTCATAAGGAATAGGCCATCCAACCACCTAAAGAGATTAATCATGCTGAGTGTGATAAACTTAAAAACACTTTCCCTGAGGGTTGAACAGCCCTCAGACACTGTCTGTTCTGTTTCACCAGATGAAACTGCAATGAAATGTCCTGAGAAAGTTGTCTTAAAAGGCACTTCTAGTTCATCTCATGACCCACCCCTACCACCGTATTTTCTTCTACACCTATAACTATACTGAATTCCCATCAGGCCTCAAAAGGTGTGGTACAAAGTGTAACATATTAAGAGGTGTGCTAAACTACAAAAGAACTACCTGAATTTTCTTATATACTCTGACAGAAAGCATGGGAATATTTGTGGGAATGAATATTAAGGGAGTGCAATAATTGTGTAAGAAATGTAAAGTTAGAACAGGCTGAATTTATTGATATGGGCACACTAAGCAAAGATTCTGAATAAATTGTTGTAGCTTGTTGGGGCAGAAAGTGCTCCAAAGTTTGTTAGGGTTGTTGGACCAAGCATGGACCAAAAGCTGGCCTTCATTATTTGAAGTTGAAACACCAGAACTTCCCTGAGATAATATAGATGAATGGATTCAAAGGCTTGAAGAGATTGGAATGTTAGAGGGGTTGTATCATGTAAGACCTGCTTACCTATCCCAAGAATGTCTGGAGGAAACACCTTTCACCAGGACTATGAGGAATAAATTTGTGAGGCTAACTCCATTATCCCTTAAGAGCTGTGTGATCCCTCTTCTCTATAGGTCAGATATCAATGGGGGAACAACTGTCCCTGAACCTAGAACCTTAAACAAAATGGGGATGATCAGATCCCTGGTTGGCAGAAGCCAAGTGACAGCACTTAATCACCAAACACAAGGTGGGTTTGGATACCATTAGGGAGAGCAGAATCAAGGCAGTAACCAGAAAAGTATGACATGAAGAGACCTATTGTCTTGGCTATTAGTCCATGGGCTATCTAGACATGGAATAGATAGGCAGGCTACTAAATTCTTATTTGATCATTATGAGTAGAAGTGTTCTAGGTCCAGTGAATAAAAGTCTAACTTGAATTGCAAAAACAGAGAGCCATCTCCCCTTAAACAATTCCCAGCCTTGAGACAGTTTAAAGACACAGAACACCTTGAATGAAGGGAAGGTTGCGTGCCCTTGGGAAAGAAGCCTGATACACTGCCAAAAATTTATACTGTTAATCTTCCTTCTGGCCTTTTCCAAAGAGACCTGTGGCTTTTAGCCTGGGAAACTGTACTTTGGGAAAAAGGAATTGTTCAGATATTTAGGGGATTAATAGACAGCAAGCTTGGAAGTGACATAACTTCCAGGAGACCCAAAATGTCACTGTGGTCTACCTGTCAGTGTAGGGGCTTATGGAGGTCAGGTGATCGATAAAATTTTAACTCAGGCCTATCTCACAGTGGGTCCTTAGAACTATTCTGTGGTTATTAGTCCAGAATACATAAATGGCCTAATCAGCAACTGTCAGAATCCTCAAATAGGTTCCCTGGCTTGTAGCATGAGGGCTATTATGGTAGGAAAGGTCAAGTTGAGTTCCCTAGAACTGCCTCTTCCTAGAAAAATAGTAAATCAAAAGCAATACCACATTTCTGGAAGGATTACAGAGATTGGTGCCACCATCAAGTACTTGAAGGAAGCAGTGGCAGTGATTTCCATCACATGCCCATTCAATTTTCCTATTTGGCCTGTGCAGAAAACATATAGATTTCGAGGATGATGATGGATTATCATACATTTACTTTGGTGGCAACTCCAATTGCTGCTCTTCTAGATATGGTATCATTTCTTGAGAAAATCAGCACATTCCCTGGTACCTGGTTTGCAGCCATTTATTTGGCAAATGCTTTTGAACTCAATAGTTGTTAGCAAACACCACCAGGAACAGTTTGATTTCAGCTGGTAGGACTAGCAATATAACTTCACTCTCTTACCACAAGGCTAAATTAATACTCCCTTATTAAATGATATGACTTATATTTAAGCTATATGATATCAAATTTAGAATTTAATGTTACCCAAGGACTTGCATATTATTCTGGGGAAATTTAGTTTGTTTTCAGTTGTATGCAGGATGGTTGAGTATTGTTAGGTGAAATTATGACTGTTTTTGTTTTAATTTAGAGATTAAATATGGTTTAAGGAGATGTGTATTGTTGCCAACTTGACATGGTGTGGATTGTGATGCTTAAGTTTACGTGTCAAGTTGTCTAGGTCATGGTGTCCAGATGTTTGGTCAAGCAAGTGCCGGCATGATTGTTACTGTGAGGGTTTAAATCATCAGTAAATTGATTGCAGTCATGGCTGATTACATCTACAATCAATTTAGGGATTTCCTTCAACAATGAGCAAAGTCTAACCCTATCAGTTGAAGGCCTTAAAATGAGAAGTGATGATTTCAGCCGTCAGAATGGAGAGTGTCCATCTTTAATTTAGCTGTCCAGCTTCTCCTGGGGAATTTATTCAGGAAGTTTCACTGGAGCTCTCATTTGCAACCTGCCCTAGGGAATTTGTTCTTGCCCATCTCTACAGTCACATGAGCTAATTTTGATTTAAAAAAACTCATATAATATTTTTATTATATATATTATATGCATTATGATATATATGTATAACTCCTGTTGGTTCTCTTTTCTTAGAGGACCCTGGCTATAAAGAGGGAGACTATTCTTCAATCATCTTTTGAAGCATGAATATTGCTGACAATGGTAGCCAATGAAACCATTTAGGAGGCTCTTCCTTCGGTACCTGTGGAGACATTGCTAATACCTCCTATAGTTTCTTTGCTCTTTTTTTACTCTCACGGGAAGATCACCATGACCCAAACCAAAAGAAATCCCTCAGGAA
Source organism: Cabassous unicinctus (assembly GCA_029593785.1). Lineage (NCBI taxonomy): Eukaryota > Metazoa > Chordata > Mammalia > Cingulata > Chlamyphoridae > Cabassous > Cabassous unicinctus. The sequence continues at coordinate 4,713 of JAQZBX010046780.1, read as the reverse complement.
GCCTATGAGAAATCCTAAGATAGAATAAAGTTCTCACAAAGGAGATCTCAGGCCATGGCTTTCCCAGCACCTTGGTGACAAGGAAGAAAAGGTCTCTGAAAAAAAAAAACTACAGAGAATTTGGCATTTGCAGCATAGATGCCATGTGGCTGCCTATGATACAGATTAAACACTAATGGAACCCCAGCCACTAGCAGTGAGGAGATATTTTAATGTATTTCCCACTGATCCAGTCAAATGCTTTATAAGACCCAATACTTAGCCTTACTGATAGGAAGTGTTTACAAGAAAATTTCAATAATAATATTCCATTCCAGAAAAAGTAGCCAAACGAAATATAGACCAAGAATATACCTGTGGAAATATCTATGTTGTTCTATACTTGTCTTGGAATTAATGGTGATGTAGGACAAATAACTACACATTTTAAAAATGGTTTTAGGTATTTCCATAAGCAGAGACAATATACTTCCTCAGGCATTCATTTAACACATAAGAGTAATGACTATAGCTTGAAAATTAAAACCACAAAATAAAAAAAAGTTACGTGTAAATTTCTTGATTTCACATTTGTGTTATTTTTATGTTTGTAAAAATATTAATTGATTTAGATTAATTTTCTCTACCCTTCAATCACACCTAAGTTAGTATAAATATGAAGTGTCTGTAATTCTAAATTGTTACAGGTAGAATTAAGTAAACATGATATGTCTTAGGAAAATGAAAGAGATTGTTTCCATCAATGACGTTGGCTTGATTCTGTTGTCAAAGCTCTACTTATATTCTTTTCAACTAGTTAATTTAAGTTTTTTCTATTGTTTCCTGGGAGAATATTAACCAACAATATTCCTTTAATAAGAATATTAAAGAACATTCTTTAATAAAAAACCCCTTCGATCCTTGGCGTTACATAAAATTTTAATGTTTGTCTTAAAGAATCAGAGAATCAAAATAATGAAAAATAAAAAAAATATTTCAAGCCCTTTCATCCAAGGAGTTTACCTAAATTATAGATTCTAGGTATATTGCTAATCAAAATATATTTGAACAGTTGTATAACTGGCAAGTATTACAATTTTATTTTTCTTAACCTGAGAAATATGGCAAAAGCCTTAGCATATTTTAGGAAATTAATATAAACAGCTTGTTGTAGAAATGTGAAAAATTTTATACCCTAACCACACAAATATTACTTGACTTTTTAAATAGGCCTAATTTATAATTTCCATTATTTATATATATCTTAAAATATTATGTATTGTATCAAAAAGTACACCATAGAGAGACTTAATATGTGGTCTAAAGCCTAAAGTTTTTCAGTAGAATTTTATGGTTTAAAACTTCCATAAATTATTCAAACAATATATTGTAGACATGAACTCAAATGACTACATGTTAAGGTTTAGCTGTCTTTTCTTTTCATGATATAGGAATTTTCAAGTAAGTGACTTTACTTCAGGGACTTGCTAAATAAAAGTAAAATAAAGATATTTTACATATATAATATTTTATGAATACTAAGAAAATATTTTACTTTATACTTATCATCTGAATATTTTGGCACTAAAGAACATGTATTCTAAAATGTCTACTGATAATTTGCTATTTCTCAAAGGATTTCTAACTCTTCTTAAATTCATTTGCTTGACCATTCCTAACCAGTATGGGAATATGTGTAGGCATAATAATTCTTAAAACAAACAAGTAGAAGATTAGGGAATTTAACAGAATTTTTAAAACCAAAAACTTTCCTGTATATTTTGAATCTGATTCATTGTTTTGTTTTCTGAAAACCATGAATAAATGGGTCCATGATTAATAGAGTTTAATCCATGTGCTGGTCTCTCACCAACTGCTAATATGTGTAATGTTATGTGGAAGAATAAGAGATTGTCCCATTATCAATTGATGATGTAAATCATGGGTCATATAGTTAAAAGTATATATACTGTTTGGTCTCAGGGGAGTTCCTCAAATGGGTGAGGAGCTCCAGTCCAGGAGGCCCAATTTCTGGCCTCTGGCCTGCTTTATGTTGTTGGTTTTCCCATCATGCTTTAATGATGGGACAAGGTCATGTGCTTCCATGTAGCAACATTGCATGTATTTGTGTAGATTTTGGTTTTTCAAATCACTTGCTAGTTTCAAAATCAGTCCCACCACTTGAATATTATAACTGTGGGAAAGCTACTTATGCCTTCAGTTTCTTCATCCATAAAATGTGGATTATTGGGAATACTTACCTTGGAAATTTATTTTGAAAATCAAATGAGAGAAATCAATGTTTGGAATGAATCATTTTTTCTCAAGGAATACTTTCTGCTATTTTTAGGGATCCATTATCATCATTAAAAAATGAATATGAAAATATCTAATTATTGTTCTTGCTAATTTATCACCTTTCTGGCCTTTATTTATATAATCCATATCAGAGAAGATGAAAAATGGGTGTACCAAACCAAACAACAGTGAAGGAGTTCATTTTTCTTTGATTTTCTGGTGTTCCCCAACTGTAGCTCACATTATTTGTGATGTTTCTCATTGTGTACCTGCTACCCCTCACAGGAAATATCCTCATCATTTACATTGTTTTCATGGATTCTACATTCCAGATTATTTTCAAATAGTTATTCTATACTTATTTTGTTTAATGATACCATAGTGCAATGCCATAGTGATAAAAAGAGAAATATCACATGTTCCCATTCCAGAAGGCTTTCACAATCAGAAAATAATCTAGTTTACTATCATATAATATATCAGATGAATATTTGCATATTAAATGCATTAGCATCATCCATTATCCATAAAAAGAAATAGTTTCTGATAAAGGGAGCTGTACTCTTTAATCTGGCAGATGGGTTTATAAAAACTCTTTGCAACTCAAAAATTTTCTCACTATATAAGCATTAAGCACAAATTATTTAGCTGTGAACTAGTCCTTGGCATTGTCAATTTCATTAAGTCCACAACCATATACATATAAAAATTGGCAAAAATATCAGATAATCAAGTTTTTCTTATACTATAAAACCATGAATAAATGAGTCCATGATTAATAAGTGGAGGGAAATAAAGCAAAACTAAGAACAACAGAGTACAAGAATGGGATATCTAACATGGTAAAATCACTATAAAACCTTAGATTTCCATGCAGCCAACTGATTCAGCAGATATTATTTGAATTTAGATATTAAAGTAATTATTTACCATTATTATGTATCTTCCTCCTATGTGAATAAAAAAGCTTTACTATATTCAGTGCATTTTAGTACAGTTTAAGAGCTAAAGAGAAAGTAAGGGTGCTGGAAGAAAGGTTGCCCAATTCAGCTTTTTAAAATGAATGTGCTCCATTGAATTGGCCCTAAACCCTCCCTATTCTAAATGTCATCTGTGTACCAGCAACATGAGGGCCATTTAGGAGCTTCTGAGAAACACACAATCTCAGGTCACATCTTAAATCTCATGAGTGACAATCTATCTGCCTTTTTAACTAGATACCTAGGTAATTGGTACAGTCATTAAATTTTAAGAAGCACTATTTTAAGCTACCAAGGTTTTAAATAATCAATTTTTGTTTGTTAGTTTGTTTGCAACACTGGGGACTGGGAATTGAAATTGGGAACTTGAATGTGGGAAGCCGCACTCGACCACTGAGCCACTTCTGCTTCCATGAGTTGTTTTTTATTTTTTATTTTAATTTTTGGATATGCTATGTGATTTATTATCTATATTTTTAAGACTTCTTATTTTTTTAAATGCTTTAGATTACATAAATGTTACATAAAAAGATCAAAGATTCCCATATGCCCCCCTGCCTCTCCCTCCCACACTTTCCCAAATTAACAACATCCTTCATTAGTGGAGTAAATGTGTTACAATTGATGAACACATATTGGAACATTGTCACTAACTGTGGATAATAGTTTACAATCTGTCCCACACAATTTTGTAAGTTATGACAAAATATATAATGGCCCGTATCTTTTTCATTTGTTTTGCTTGTTGTTCATTTTTGTTTTTCAAGAGGCACTGGGAACCAAACCTGGAACCCCCTTTGTGGGAGGCAGGTTCTCAACCACCTGAGCCACATCTGCTCCGTAAACAATCAATTTTAATGATAAAAGAATAAAATGAAATCAAGAGCCTGTGGCATATGCAAATATTTGAAAATTTTCTCATGTTAAATATTTGCATATGACAATAAGAATATATTAAAATTTTAGTAAATAATTTTTCTGATTGCCTAGTAAGTTTTCATTTTAAAGAGGTACAAATTCATGAATACTGTTTCAACATTACCTCTAATTATAAGTGTAAAATTTATGCCATAAATCTTTCTTAAACTTTCTATTTCCATCAGAATATCAAACCAACAAAATATATACAAAATATATACAAACTAACAAAATAACAGTGAAACATTCTGAATCAGAGAACAGCAAATTCTGCATGTATTTCAAACTGAAGGGAGATTTCCTTAACTTGTTAATGGTAATTATCTTTCCAAAATGTGAATCCTTAGGATAATATAAGTTAATATATTCATATTGCATTCACTTTTCTCTTTGCCACGGTCACTTCTCTAAAATGCTAAATTTCCTGCTTTTACTAAAGCAAACCAGGACCAGTGGGTGGGCAACCTATATCAAACTCAGAGGTCAAGGATCACAAAATCAATTCCAAATATCATTTTACAAAAAAAAAAAAAAAAAA
>JAQZBX010046779.1:0-20670 GCA_029593785.1 Cabassous unicinctus | reverse complement strand
TAGTTGAAATGGCATACTCTTTTTATAAGAATGTAATAAATGTAGAATCTTCTACAAAGTGTGCATGTTTTGCCATAGGCCCTTCGATATATAGGTTTTTTATTGTTGTTGGACCAGGTGATTCACTGAAATAGAACTTTTCATAGTGTAACAGTGAGCACAGTAGCCATCTAATTAAATCTCTCCCGAAGAGAGGGTATCAGATGAAAACTTCTAGGTGGACTCCAAGTAGCATCCAGTGCACTCTTTTTCTAATTTTCAAAATGTCAGGCCAGGGAGTTTAAACTTTTTTTCCCCCTTGGGCCGATGGAGAGCTACTGAAGTGTTTTAAGATGAGAATTGTGTCATTGCCTGATTCGGTTTCATTTTAAGAAATATTGCTTTGATGACAGTGTGAAAAGTAAATGTAAAGGGGGCAAGTCTTGGAAAGCATTTAGGAAATTGTTACAATGGTGTTCCTGCAAAATGATGAGAGCCTGAATTAAGGTGCTGGCATTAGAATGGAGAGGAAAGGTCAGATTTAAGAGATTGAATAGGTATAACATAGTAATTAATTGAACATGAGGGTTGACGTAGGATAATTAGCCCTTCCTCCTTCATCTTCATTAAAATATTTTTTTTGTAGCACTGTGTTGCTACCCTCCTAAAGTTATACTTCTTCATGAAAACATGCATTTCTCAATTACCTTGTTAAAAACCTGAAAATGTTCTTCTATTTGTAATGATTTGTATTGCTAGTTCCTAAGATAGTAAAAATAAAATGTCTTTGAACAAACTATCACATCACTTCCCAGCACAAAACCCTGAACATATTACTTAAGTATCCAAAAGATCTATCATCTGTTGTATTAGAACTTTATGTTTATTTCAATTGAAACTTGAGCTAAAAGTAATCTAAGAGGTATCTCAAATCATTCCCTATTGACCCTTAATTAATCAGAATTCTCTACTTATAGCAACATTCATTATTGAAAGTCTTATTAAAATTAAATTGTTAATTCCTGCCTTACTAACTACACCATACCAAACATAATTTAATTATTTGATGAGCCAAGGATATTTCCATACATTTAAGTCATTATTATAAATACCAGTGATTAATTACCCTTCAACCCACTCGATATTCTGTAATGACTTGCTCCATTAAGCATATCGAAGGAAGAATAAGAGAGTTTCTGTAAGGAACTAATAATCTAGTATAGAAAATAGCCTTGTTTCATGGAGGAATTTTAGATTTAGCTTTCAGAAACAGTGTTGAAGCAGGCAGGGTGGTGGGTGGAACATTTTCATTTACGTGCATAGAGGGAGAAGTCATGCAAAGGCCTAAGGAAAGAGAATACCTAGTGCGTTCAAAGAAAAGCAAGGAGGTAAGTATAGCTGGAATTGAGTGGTCAAGAAGAGAAAGAGAAGAAAAGGTCTGAAAAGTAACTGGCTATTATGCTTTTAAAACATGACTCAAATTCCCATTGAGAGGTGAGGCCTAGGTCCCTTCCCCTGGAATCTAGGCTTGGTGACTGCTTGATCATTATCATATGGTAATGTGATGCTACTTAAGTTTCTATAAAGCCCATGCTTAAGAAATCCACACCTTCTGCTTTCTGTTCCTTGTGATACTTCCTCTTAGAACACAGCTGCTAAGCTGTGAGGAAGTGCAGGCCACAGGGAGAAGATGTGTGGAGGTGTTCTGGCCCAAGCCCCAGCTGACAGCGAGTATCAATTGCCAGGCTTGTAAATGAGAAAGCCTGTCATATGATTCTAGTTCCAGCCACCATCTGTCTGTAAAAGAATGAGAGAGCCTGAGAGACAATCACCTAGTGGAGTCTAATCATCCCCGAACCATGAGGTGTAATAATAAAATAGTGTTTTTTTCATCCACTAACTTTTGGGGCAACAGTTCACATAGCAATAGATGAGCGGAACACCAGTTTCCATGTCTAGCAAGGCTGTTTAGTCCAGTACAAGGCCACACTGGCTTTGACCCTGAGTGAAAGAGACACTGCTAAATTTGAGCTGAAGATTGATTTGATTTAGTTTATATTTTAAAACAACCACTCTAAATGCTGATTTGATAATACACTGTAAAGGGTAAGGGTTGGAAGCAAGAAAAGGAGGCCATTGAAAAAACTAAGGTATGAATTTACAGAGTTTGGGGCCAAAGTGGTAGCTATAAAGTGGGTGGGACCTGGTCACAATCAGAACATGCTTTAAGGTAGAGCTAACACATATCCTGACAACATGGATGTGGGAACAGTTTATATATGTACATTCTCGCCAGAGTCATCATTATTTATAAATATTTTCCTCTTAGCACAGAGTATGGTGTTTACCTGTTTACACTTTTGGCTTAAATTTCAGTCTATTTGTCAACACATTTAAAGGGAATGATGCTGTTCAAGCACTTGCTGCTTCTATACATTCTATTTCATTCTATAGAATATATTTTACCTGGTCACTGGTAGCAACTTTACAGCTTTCTTTTAACGTCTACAAATAAATACCCCCACTTCTCTCTTTTCTTAAAGAAAGATAAATGAAAAGTAGAGAAAGAGTGCACTGGATGCTACCTAGAGTCCACCTAGAAGTTTTCATCTGATCCCTTCTCACTTTGGGAGAGATTTAATTAGATGGCTACTGTGCTCACTGTTATACTGTGAAAATTCTATTTCAGTGGATCACCTGGTCCAACAACAACAACAAATCTATATATAGAAGGGCCTATGGACACTTTGTAGAAAAGTCTACATTTATTACATTCTTATAAAAACACAGTATGCCATTTCAACTATGTATTAAAATATAGTTTACCTTCTGTGACTACTTTGTTCAAAAGTTGAGAAAAGAATGGCTTATGGCAAGGGCCCTTGAGGTAAAAAAATGACAACAGAAATAATGTAAAAGTAACACAAACTAGCAGAGTAAAGAAAGACTCTGGGGTTTTGGGTGTGAGTATTTCCAAGGAAGGAGAGCTAATGAAATGACGAGCTGTCATCAAAAAAACAAAACAAAACAAAACAAAAAAAAACTATGTCCTTAAGAAACCAAATGCTCACACATGGCCCTCTAACACCGAAGGGTGAAAATCATGCTTGTGATATATGCTTCTTCAAATCAGAGCACAGTTTGTTTCATCCAGCCCGAGGGCCTGAATCATTTCTGTAAGTATCCACAGAATTTTAGAGCACAATTTCACAACCAAGAGAACCACCAATCCACCCCAGTAATGTTTAATTTTGCTAGATAGGATCTCAAAAGTCAATCCATGGTGATGTTATTAAATGGTTCTTAAAACAAACAAACAAACAAACAAACAAAAGTCAATCCATAAGAAACCAAATACTAGCCAAATGGAAATTGCCCTTCAAAACCCAAGTTGGAAATCCTAAGTTATAGAAAATGGGGAAGTAAAATTCTCACTTTGATTTTGCATTTATAGGTGATTGTGACTAAATCGGAATTCCTATAAAAACATTTTTAAAAATGGCAGATCCGTTGCCTATTTACAGCAACTGCTGGACCATGTGCAACATCATTATCAAGGAGGCAAGAAATGAAGTGTGAAAACTTAGTAGAGGCCTCCTCAGAAAGCCACATGAAATTGTAAACTAATGAGGTCTCTGGGAAGAAAATGCCCTGCCAGATGCAGATATTCTTATATCCTATTCTGAAAAATCGTTTTCTCTTCTATTTATTCAAATGAATTTGTTGAAAATAAGTTTTGTAATACGTATTATCAATTAGGAAAAAAAAGTGAAGCTTCTTAGAGTGAAAAGAATTTTTAAAATTCTAGACAGAAACTGTCACTAACATGGAACTGTGGACAAGTCCTGACCTGTCTGGTCTGTTTCCTCATGAGTACAATTTCAGTTTAAATACCCACGTCTTCCATTCTTCCCCAAACCCCTGCACTGCTTTCTTTTCATTGTAGACAATGGTGGGGAAATGCAGGTGTTGGTCCTTGGTTGTTCTTGCTCTGCATATGTGCTCAGCATTCTGGAGCCTCCATTCATGACAATGCCGACCCTGCCCTCACGGGAGGGTGGCCTGCTCTCCAAGAGACCTAGTGTAGAGATGGGGGTAAAACAGGCCTTCCTTCCTCTTTGTCATCTAGTTCCTTCAACAACAACAACAACAACAAAACTTGAAACACCAAGGTAGCAAGGCCAAAGAAAATAATTTATTGAAGGACTGAAGTATATTACAAAGGAAATTATAATGTAGGAGGGCACTTGTCAACATTATGGATTAAATAATATTTTTCCTAGAATAAGTACTGCTCAGGGAGAAAGTATTGTTCAGGAGTGAATCTCCTTTCTTGGCCTGGTTGCCCAGCCCTAGAGTTCTATAGGACAGTGGAAGTGGGAGCCTAGAAAGTGGCTTTGGGCTTCAGGCCCCTTAAACTAGAGAGGAGATGTGTCTTTCAGGACCTGTTGCTTTTGTGATAATGTAAACTGCAGTCATGGCCATCTCTGCTTTTACTCCTAATTTTTTTATGGTTGCATTTGTTGAATTATCACATACACTCACATCTCTACAAAACAACTTTTATACATTCATTCATCCATGTATTCATTCATTCCTTTGTCAAGTATTACATGAGAGCCTATTCTCATCCAAGTTAATAGCAAAATAGTAAATAAATCATTTAAATAGTGTAGTCTTGGATTGTGATTAGTGTTGTTAAAATATTAAAAAGGGAAGTGGGAAGATGCTGTCTGATTAGGCAGACAAGGCTCTGTGCCAAAAGCTGCCCGAGGGACCTGTTTTGGGGGTCAGCAGACCAGGACAGGGCTTGAGAACTCCCAGGACAGTGAGAGAGAGAAAGATGAAGAACCCGAAACAACAAACTGTGAGTTACTAAACCTCTAGACCTCTGGGAAGGGCTCCCCTCCTCCAACCCCAAGATATTAAGCTGGGATAAAACCCCTGGCTCATTGCAGCTGAGTGAGAGGAGAGCAGATATCTTCCTCCCTGTCAGCTGTTACAAGGGAAAAGGGAGGTGGAGCCTGGGGACTTTTTTTCAATAAGATTAAGTGCCAACCTCTCATGAGAAACCATAGAGGAGAGAAGAAAGTGGTATGATGTATTTAAGGTAGGGAAGAGAAAAACTGTCAGCCAAGAATTCTGTATTCGGCAAAGCTGTCCTTCAAAAATGAAGGGGAATTCAAAGTCTTCACAGACAAACAAAAACTGATAGAACATGTTACCAAAAGACCAGCATTACAAGAAATACTACAGGGAGTGCTGCAGCCTGAAAGGAAAAAACAAGGACAAAAGACTGGAAAAGTGCAGAAATGAAAATTATTAGAAAGGGTAAAGTAAAGGGTAAAAAGATAGACAATAGTATGACATGAAAACAGAAAGTCAAAGGTCAAAATGGATGAAGTAATTAATGCCTTTACAGTGATAACATTGAATGTTAATGGCTTGAACTCCTCAATCAAAAGACAAAAACTGACAGAATGGATTAAAAAAATATATGAGTCATCTATATGTTGTCTACAAGAGTCTCACCTTAGGTATAAGGATACAACCAGGTTGAAAGTGAATGGTTGGAAAAAGATATTCCCATAAATAGTAACCAAAAAAAAAAAAAACAGCTGGAGTAGTGATACTAATATCAGACAAAATAGATTTTAAATGCAAAACTGTTATAAGGGATAAAGAAGGTTATTATATATAAATAAAAGTGGCAATTCAGCAAGAAGAAATAACTATACTAAATATTTATGCACCTAAACTCAGTGCCCCAAGATACATGAGGCACACACTGGCAAAGTTGAAAGGAGAAATGGATGTCTTAACAATAATAGTTGGAAACTTCAATCCCATGCTCAATATTGGATAGAACATCTGGAGAGAGGATAAATAAGGAAACAAAGAGCTTGAATAATATGATAAATGAACTAGACCTAACATACATCTATAGAGCATTGCATCCCCAAACAGTAGGATATATATCCTTTTCAAGTGTTCATGGGTCCTTCTCCAAAATAGACCATATATTGAGTCACAATACAATATCAATAAATTTTAAAGATTGAAATTATACAAAATACTTTCTCTGATCATAACGGAATGAAGCTAGAAATAAAAAATGGATGGAAAAAGGGAAAATTCATAAATATATGGAGATTAAACAATACACTTTTAAACAATCAGTGGGTCAAAGAAGAAATTGCAAGACAATTCAGCAAATACTTGAGATGAATGAAAATTAGAACACAACATATCAAAACCTTTGTGGAAAACAGATGTGGCTCAAGCAATTGGGATCGAGCCTACCATATAAGAGGTCCAGGGTTCAATTCCTGGGGCCTCTGGTAAAAGGCAAGCTGGCCCATGTGGTAAGCTGGCCCGAGCAGAGAGCTGGCTCATGCAGAGTGCTGGCCCGCACAGGAGTGCTGGCCAGCGCAGGAGTGCTGGCACAGCAAGATGATGCAACAAAAAGAGACACAGAGGAGAGACAATAAGATACAGACCAGCGAGCTGAGGTGACACAAGAGATTGAGTGCCTCTGTTCCACTCTGGAAGGTCTCGGATTAGTTCCTGGTGCCGCCTAAAGAGAAGACAAGCAGACATAGAAGAACACACAGAAAGCAGACAGCAAGTGCAAAAACAACGAGAGGTGAGGCAAAAATAAATAAATAAAAATAAATCTGTAAAAAAAAACAAAACCTTTGGGACACCACAAAGGCAGTCCTGAGAGGGAAAATTTATAGCCTTCAATGCTTACATTTAAAAGGAAGAAATAGGGAAGCGGATATACCTCAGGTGACTGGGCTCCTGCCAACCACATAAGAGGTCTCTGGTTTGGATCCCAGTGCCTCCAAAAGGAGACAACGAGCTGGCATGATGGGCAGGCACAGCAAGTTGACACAATAAGTGGCACAAGAAGAAAAAGCATAATGAGAGACACAACAAAACAGGGAGCTGAGGTTCCCAGTGCCTCTTAAAGAAGACAGCAAGCTGATGCAATGAGCAGGCACGGCAAGCTGATGCAACAAGATGACACAACAAGAGATGTGGGGAAGAAAAACAGAATGAGAGACACAACAAAGCAGGGAGCAGAGATGGCTCAAGTGATTAAGCATCTTCCTCCCACATCAGAGGTCCCAGGGTCAGCTCCCAGTGCCTCCTAAAGAAATAAGGAAGACAAACAGACAGAGCAAGTGAAAAAACAGCAAGTGGCGGGGGGAGGGGGGAAGGGAAGAGAAATAAATAAATTAAATAAATCTTAAAAAAAAAAAAAAAGATAAAATTGAAGACCTAACTGCACTCCTGAAGGAACTAGAAAAAGAAAACAAACTAATCCCAAACTGAGCTGAAGGAAAGAAATAGGAAATTCAGAGAAGAAATAAATGAAATTGAGAACAAAAAACAATAGAGAGAATCAACAAAACCAAAAGTTGTTTCTTTGAGAAGATTAACAAAATCAACAAAACATTAGCTAAACTGACAAAGAAAAAAAGAGAGAAGACACAAATGAATAAAATCAGGAATAAGAGGGGGGCATTACCATGACCCCATAGAAATAAGAGAGATCATAAAAGGATACTATGAACTACTGTATGCAAAAAAAAAACTAGAAAATGTACAGTAGATGGACAAATTCCTAGAAACAAGTGAATCACCTACACTGACCCTAGAAGAAATAGAAGACCTCAACAAACCAATCAGAAGTGAAGATATTGAAACAGTCGTCAGAAACCTCTCAAAGATGAAAAGCCCAGGACCAGATGGCTTCACAGGTGAATTCTACCAATCATTCAAAGATGATCTAATACTGATCTTGCTCAAGGTCTTCCAAAACATTGAAAGAAGGTTACCAAACTCATTCTATGAAGCCAACATCACCCTAAAACCAAAACCAAATAAAGATACTATGAAAAAAGAAATTTACAGACCAATATCTATAATGAATACAGATGTAAAGATCCTCAACACAATACTTGCAAACAGAATCCAAAAGAACATTAAAAGAAGTACACGATGATCAAGTGAGTTTTATCCCAGGTATGCAAGTGTGCTTCAACACAAGAAAATCAATTCGTGTACAAACCACATTGATAAATTGAAGAAGAAAAATCATATTATCCTGTCTATTGATGCAGAAAAAGCATTTGACAAAATACAGCACTCTTTCTTGATAAAAACACACCAAAATATAGGAATACAAGGAAGCTTTCTCAATATTTCACATGCATAAATGAAAACCTTACATCTAGCATTATACTCAATGGTGGAAGACTGAAAGCTTTCCAGCTGAGATCAGGAACAAGACAAGGATGGTCACTGTCAACATTATTATTCAATATTGTTCTAGAAGTTTGAGCTAGAGCAATTAGGCTAGACAAAGAAACAGGGCATCCAAATAAGAATGGAAGAAGTAAAACTTTCACTATTTGCTGATGACATGATCCTATATCTAGAAAATCCTGAAAACTCCACAACAAGGCTACTAGAATAATAGTTGAGTTCAGCAAAGTGGTGGGATACAATATTAATACACAAAAATCAATAGTGTTTCTATACACTACTGATGTGCAATCTGAGGAGGAAATCAGAAAAAAAAATTCCATTTATAATAGCACTCAAATATTTAAGAATAAACTTAACCAAGGACATAAAGGACCTGTATTCAGAAAAATACAAAACATTGTTAAAATAAACTGAAGAAGACTTAAATAAAACACATTCTGTGTTCATGGATTGGAAGAATAAATATTGTTAAGATGTCAATTCTACCAAAACTGATTTACAGATTCAGTGCAATCCCAATAAAAATCCCAACAGTCTTTTTTGCAGAAATAGAAAAGCTAATAATCAAATTTATTTGGAAGGGTAAGGGGCCCCAAATAGCCAAAAATACCATAAAAATGAAGAACAAAGTTGGAGGAATGTCACTTCCTGACTTTAAAGCATATTACTTGTCTACAGTGGTAAAAACAGCATGGTACTGGCATAAGTACAGACAGATTGAACAATGAAACCAAATCAAGAACTCAGAAATTGACCCTCACATCTACAGTCAAGTGATTTTTGACAGGGCTGTTAAGTCCACCCAGCTGGGTCAATTCAACAAATGGTGCTGGGAGAACTGGATAGCCATATCCAAAAGAAAGAACGAAGATCCCTATCTCACACTTTATACAAAAATTAACTCAAAATGGATCAAGGACCTAAATATAAAAGCAACAACCAAACGAGTCCTAGAAGAAAATGTAGGAAAACATCTTCAAGATTTTGTGGTAGGCAGTAGTTTCTCACACCTTACATCCAAAGCTCGAGCAACAAAAGGAAAAATAGATAAATGGGACCTCTTCAAAATTGAACACTTGCACCTCAAAGGACTTTGTCAAAAGGGTGAAAAGGCAGCCTACTCAATGGGAGAAAATATTTGGCAATCAAATATCTGATAAGGGTTTCATATCTATGATATATAAGGAGGTCATACAACTCAACAATAAAAAGAGAGAGTATCTGATTTAAAAATGGGCAAAGACTTGAAAAGACAACTGTCCAAAGAAGAAATATAAATGGCAAAGAAACACATGAAAAAAATTTCCACCATCACTAGTGATTAGGGAAATGCAAATCAAAACTACAATGAGATATCACTTCACACCTATTAGACTGGGTGCTATTAAAAAGTTGGAAAACTGTAAATGTCAGAGAGGATGTGGAGAGATAGGAATGCTTATTCACTGTTGGTGGGAATGTAAAATGGTATAGCCACTTCCTAAGGAAGTTGAATATAGACTTGCCATGGGACCTGGCAATATCATAGCTAGGTATATATCCAGAACTGAGAGAAGTGACATGAATAGACATCTTCACACCGATGTTCATAGCAGCACTATTCATGATAGCCAAAAGTTGGAAACAACCCAGGTGTCCATCAACTGATAAATAAACAGATTGTGAAGTATACACACAATGGAATATTACGCAGCAGTAAAGAAGAAATGAAGTTGTGAAACATATGACAACATGGATGAACCTGGAGGACATTATGTTGAGTGAAGCAAGCCAGACACAAAAAGACAAATACTGTATGACTGCCCTATTATTAACTAAATATATTATGTAAAATATAAATATGTAAAATATGAGTATGGTTAAAATTGCATATATATGACTGCTTTTCTTTGAAACTGAATAAATATAGGTTAATACTACAAAATGTTAATATCAGACAAAAAAAATTATACTAAGTGAAGAAGACCAGACAAAGAGTACTACATATTGTATGATTCCATTTAAATAAAATGTAAATATAAATCAATTTATAAAGATGAAATTAGATTTGTGGCTATGTAGGGCTGTTGAAGGAATGCTAAGAGATGTGGAGTCTTTCTTTTTGGAGTAATGAAAGTGTTCTAAAATTTTTGAGAAGATGAATGTACAACATTGTGATTATACTAAAAACCATTGCTTATACACTTTGGATAGATGATACAGTATGTGAATATATCTCAAAAAAGTGCTAAATAAACAAATAATAAATAATTGTGCAAGAATAGCCAGAAATAGCAGCTATGTGCAGCAGGGGAAACACAGCTTAAAGGTGAGGAATTTTCTGGTGTGTTTACCTGTTTATTATTATTGAAATAATGAAAATGCCCTAACAATGATTGAAATGATGAACGTACAACTATGTGATTATACCGGATACCATTGACTGTACGCTTTAGATGAATTGTATCCTTCAGTAGTATGTAAAAAAAAAAGCTGAATGCTAAATGCTCTAATAATGATTGAAGTGGTGAATGCACAATTATGTGGCTATACCAAATACCATTGATTGTACAGTTTGGATGAATTGTATGCTTTATTATTATGTATCAGTAAAATTGATTTGTTTAAAAACAAAAAAATTATTAAAAAGTGAGATAGGTGAGAGTTGCAGAGAGGGTGCTACTTTAGTTAAGATGGTCGTGAATGGTATCCCTGAGGAAATAAGGACTGAGCTGAACCTATAAAATCAGGATAATAATTGTTATCTACTTTGAAGGTTTTTGTTGAAGATTGAAATGAGCTATTGTGTGCCAAATGATTACCACTTCCTGGTCCATAGTTAGCACTTAATAAATATTAATATGCATTATCCATATTGTTATTTTTATCAAAATCTTCATAACAACCTGGCACGATGGGTAGAGAAGATATTGACTTTATTTTATAGAAGAGGAAACTGTGACTTAGAAAAGTTAAGAAAATTTTCCAAGACCACACAACTAGGAAATGTTAGAGCCAGCATTCATATCCCAATCTTTTGACTCTTATTGCAATGTACTTTTCAGCACATTCTCCCAAATCTCTTGGAAGCTGCACTTCTTTACCTCTGTCCATTCATTCGTCTATTCATCATACATTCATCTCTCTCTCTGTCTGTCTCTCTCTTTGTATACCTGCCTGCCTACCTATCCTTCTAGGAGTGTATATTACCTTTGCCATGTGATTTGTAGTAAGCTATTGAATGAAAGGAGATTTTATTACTTTCAGCTAAGGATTTGGCAGACAGGCAGACTCAGATTCTTAGCAAGCATTTTCCCTTGGGTGCTCTTTAATAGACTGTGCTTCTTATTCTAAATGCCATTATAAATCATATTTTTGTTTTAGTTACATGCATCACAGTGGATGTGAATCACAGTTTCAGGTACCTTCTGTAACTAATTCTGTTCCTTTGCTTCAGCTAAGCAAACCAAGTGCTTTCACAAAATAATTTCTCACAAAATGGTTCTAACATCACAATATTAAAAAAGACCCCCTGCCCCAAGAAGACATGAATACCTTTCTCTTTCTGTATATGGGTATATGAATTTGGTTCTTGGTCATTCATTAAGTTATATGAAACAAATAATTTGTGGGTTTGATAAAGACACTACTTGCCAAAATAAGATATCTCAGTTCTACTCTGATTCTGTAAAATAATGCCCAGAAATGTATTATAAAGTAGTAATCTTCAATGTATACAATGATCTATACACATAAATATTATTTGAAATTGTGGAAATGAATATAAATGGAATATTTAATAATAGGCAAATGGCTAAATATATTAGAGTATGTTTTGCAGCCCCTCAAAATGTTTTATGAGGCTTTTTAACAAACATAAAAAGCTTATTGTAAATTTGTGCAACTAAAATAGAATTCTCTCCTGTATATGTGTCTCTGTCAATCTATATATTGGTAATATTGTAATTATATAGAAATTGCTTAGACTAGAGGAGCATTTATCAAAATATATGTATATTTCTTATCTATAATGGCTATTATCTCTGGATGAAAATAGTATGAGTGATTTTATTTTGTTTCTTTATATTATCTTTAGTAAAAAAAACTTTTATACTACAAATGTATACTATTATAATGATAAAAAATTAACAAGTTAGTCCACAAGTAAACACAAAAGGAAAGTTTCTAAGGTAACCTAGTTCCATGTGACAAGTTTAAGCAGTATATTTTGTGGCATATGATCTTCCCTTTTTGATGCTCATTTCATTAAACAATAAGAAATTAAGAAAAACAGGGCAATGTGACTTGGTCCATTCCATCCACTATCAAACACTGAGTTTAATTTAGAAGACTGAAAATAGGAAAAAAAAAAACAACAAAACGATTTTTTGTTGTTAATTTATACTTCTAGGTCCTCATACTGTGAGACATCTCTTAAAATTGAGATGTTTGTGTGACTATTTGGATTGAGTCATGTACTTCACAAAATCTTAATCTCATTCCTCTGGGGGTGAACATATTTGTAAATAGGTCCTTTTGAAGCTGTTATTATTAGTTAAGATGTGGCCAGCCGAATCAGTGTGGGGCTTGATCCTTATGACTGGAGGCCTTATAAAGAGAGAAAATTCAGAGATCAGAGAGAGCCACAGGAGGAGAGCATGAGATGAGGGCAGACATGCAGGTTAAAGAACTCCAGGATCACGGCAAGACAGCACCAGCTTCTAGAGACTTCAGGCCTGGCAAGACCTTGATGTTGACTCTCTAGGCTCCAAACCATGAGACAATCAACTCTTGTTATTTAAGCCAAACTGTTGTGTAGTTTTGTCATAAGCAGCTCTGGCAAACTAAGACAGTGACTATATGCACATTGTTTCCCTATCTAGAATGCTTTTGAGTCTCCTCTTCCACTAACTCAGTCCTGCTTTCAATGACCTGCCAAAGCCTTGCCACCTACAAGAAGTTTTCTCAGATTTTCTTCAGGCCCAAAGTAATCTTTCCTTTCTCACATTCAGCACGTCATATGTTCCCATTTAATTGTAAGGCTTAGTGCTCCACTGAAGCCCTTGACTCCATCTTGTCTCTTTTCCATTAATTGTCCTTAATTTCTTCAGATTTACCAGTGGGTCCTTTTCTCTGACGTACATCCGTGTTCAAACCTCTCACTGCATGCACTCTGAGCAGGCTCTCCTTCCTCTCACCCGTCTTCTCAGCCTGGCAGGCATGTATTCTCTCCACTCCCTCCTTCCTCAAGTCAACACAGGTCAGCTTCAGAGCTCAGGTCATAACTGAAGCTGTATCAACAGAGTTCACCCACAACCTTCTAATTCTCAAACCCAATTGGCATTTTCAGTATTTTTTTTATATTACCTCAGTGTTGTAACTGATCTTTGTCACTACCACTCCTGTGAGAAAAGCTTTTCCTTTGGTTGCCACTCACTACTGTCCTTATTCTCTTCTACTTTCCAGATTGTTCTATATCAATCTTCTTTACTGGATTTTATTGCCTTTTCCTTCTCCTCAGAATAATGGAATTTGCTTTCCTTTCTTGTGTTCAGTTTATCTTATTTATTTTCTCTGGGTGATTTCATCCTCTCCCAGAACTTTGACCAGAATCAACACAAAAATGACTTTCAAATATGTAAGTAAGGTTGCAATTTCTCTCCTGAGGTCTATACTCATACCTGTCTCTATCCTATCAACATGCATACTTAAATTTTACAGAGGTACCTGAAATACCATATTTTAAAACAGAACTAATTAAAGACCATTCTTACTCTACAACAACAACAAAAAACCTGGGCATCTTTCTGTATGCCTTTCTATGGTCAGTGGCATCACCATCCAACTAATTCTTGAGCAAGAATCCTTGAATTATCTCCAATTATCTCCAATTATTCCCACTGGTCTGTTGGCAGTACGGACGCCGATCGCTGATCACCGCCGCTGTCGCTGCTGCCGCCGATCGCCACCTCTGGGCGGTCCCTTGGCGACCCGGTGGTCGGGGGACGAAGGGAAGGGGGTGCGGCTCACCGGGCTTGGGCGTCCCCGAGAGCTGCGAGCTGAGGGCTGGGGCCTGAGTCTCTGGGCTGCAGATGAGAGTGGGGAGACTGATGCTTCCTAGTTACCAGGGGACGATGAGTAACGAATACGGAGACAACGCACACTCCGGAGACAAGATTGGGCTCCTTGTCACACTCCGGAGACAAGGCTGGGTGAGCTCTGATATCTATACAGAGCGGGAGGGCTGAGTGGGGCGGGGGATGGGTAAGGTATACTGGGCGGATTCTGATTGGCTGGGATGGGTTTATGTCCATATAAGGTATGGAATGTGTATGAGAGAAACGGGCGGGGCCGAGCTGCGGTGGCCATCTTGAAGCACATGGCAAGGAGAGGTCGCTACCAGTGTCAGCAGTCGATTGGCTGCGGTAGCTACGAGAGCGTCCGTCCCTGGTTGGTTGCGGCATTTGGCGCCAAGACGGTGTCTACGCCCTGGTTTTCTCGGGCAGTGCGCTTGGAGCTTCCCGCCCTCGCCCCTCCCCCTACATCTCCCACACTGGTCAGCTCGTGCTCCATAAGTATTCATCACCATTTAGCAAGATTATTGCAATAACCCTGTAACACATCTCCTTGTGTCTATTCTGCTCTCATCTAATCCTTGTCCACCCTAAAGCCAGAGTGTTTTTAAATTTTTTATTTCTTAAGATTTTGGCTTCTATTACAAAATAAAGTCCAATCTCTTTAGGAATGCACAGGAGAACTTCCTTGATTGAACCTCTCTATCCCACTATAAAGATCATTGGGTTTAGCAATTGGTTTATGGCCAGGGACTGCCCTGCTATTTTCTATTATTTGATCTACCTTCTCTTTTAATCTATGCTTTCACTATCCTCTGTTCTCCAAGCAAACTATGCTTTGTTCTGTCCACCTGAAATTCACCTGCCATGGTCTGCCTTTAAAACTGCTATTTATCTGTGAAGTCCTTCTCAGAAATTATTATCTCCTGAAACTTTCCCAAAACCCCACGCAGAAAGATACTAGTGAGTCTCAGCTGTTTCTGTACTTGTACATCATCTTTATTATCTTTATCAAAATAAATTATCTTTTTAAAAAATTACATTTGCCTTTGTTACTGAAAAAGTGAAAATGTCTTTCCAACATAATTATAAGATTGCCGAAGATAATCTGATTCTGATTATTCCTTTGAATACCTTATAGGATTTAGTTGGATGGTGAGCAGCAGGTAGTGCTTGGTAAATATTTAATGTGTAGGTTTCAAAGCCCAGAAGCCCCTTTAATGGACTACATGAGTCTGCCTCACCATTATGCAGTTCACTTTCTATATTTCAGCAAGTACCGGTAACAACAAATAAAGGTCATTGGGTTTTGCTGTTGGTTTATGGCTTGAGATTGTTCTGCTATTTTCAGGTTATCTGCCTTAAGGGAGATGAGTTTAGGAAGTCTTTTTTTTTTTCCAAAAGGAAAACAAATATACATTGCATCGTATGGGGTTTTTGAGACTAGCAATTTTATTTCAAAATACATGGTTAGCCTCCAGCAATCTGATGAAGTTGGTGGTTTGCTTTAGGGACATGCCCAGCCTATCTGCAGCATTTTGCCCTTCTCTTCCTTATCTCCTCCTTCCACTTACATCTCCAGAGTACATGATGCTCCCCAGAGCTCCTCATGATAATGCAACTTTGAAAAATTCTCTCAGGTTACTATCCTTTCTTCAACTCTTATTCCCTCACTCTGTGATTACTAGTTGGCCTGATCTAATCAACTAAACAGCCTTAGGTATTGGAGATTAAAAACACTTTGTTATGCTACCAATCACAGGTACATTTGAATTTTTAAAGATGTCTCTGAAGATATGGAAGCATTTTTAATGGTATCTCTCTAATAGTAGAATTTCAGTTGCTTGGGGGACACTAGAACAATTCTGGCACAAAGCTGGCTGGTTATTTCCTTAGTCATGCAGTTTTTATTTGAATAGTAAATATACAAATTTAACTACTTTCTTACTGAGCAGAAGAAAATTTCGCTCCCTGGATTTCTGTACATGCGTTTGAACTCATATGAGAAAAAAGATGGCCATAGATTATGAAGTGTCTCTATGTTCATTCTCTACTACTTTTATTAAAATGAATTAAACATATTATTAAGCAATCAAATAATGCTCATTTCCTAAATTTCCTTTGAAAAAGAAGAGGAATTCCTTTTTGCTGCCAAGCCATGACAAAAATAAAAAAATAATGTGAAAAAAATTTTTTTAAATCAATCTAAACTGAAATATTGAAAAATGGAAGAATAAACTATAATCTTAAGAGTTCCTGCAGCAAACTTTCAGGGTAAAAGAGTGAAACAGAAGAGCATGACATCGTTATACAGCTAGATATGGAAGCATAAAGTAAAAAAATAAATGTAAATAAAAGATATTAAGTGGGCCCCAGAATAAGGAAGAAATAAGGTTATTTAAGAAGTAACAATGCTTTTCGGCTTTGGACATTAGGTGTAATCAAGATCATATGCCCTCCTCCAAACTGACCCAGTAAAACTAAATGACAATCACAAAGATTACACAACTGAAAACTCCTTTAAGACACTAATACCTCCATTTTAAAGATGTTTGGGGCTCTATATAGCTGCATGTTGTTATTTCATAATTTAATTTATCTGAAGAATGATGTGGTAGGTAGAATAATGCTCCTACCCCAAAGATGCGCACTCCCTCATCCCTGGAGCCTGTGAATATGTTACGGTTTCATGGCAAAAGGAACTTTGCAGATGTGTTTAAGGTTACAGGATTTGAGATGGGGAGATTTTCCTGTATTATTTGGGTGAGCCTAATCCAATCATATGAGCCCTTCAAAACAAAAATTTCCCTTGCTACAGTAAGAGAGATGCAGAAAAGAAAGATGATAGAAGAGGCAGAAAGATTCAAAACATGACCAGGATCTGAGCCATCACTGCTAGTTTCAAGATGGAGGAAGGGGGCTATGAGCCAAGGGCAGTGGTGAGCAGCTTGAAGCTGAGGCAGACTCCTAGCCAACAGACAGCAAGGAGGGGACCTCATAGCACAACCCCATGGAACTGAACTCTGCCAACAACCTGGATGAGCCTGGAAATGGATTCTCTCCTAGCACCTTCAGAAAGCAACACAGCCCTGCTGACAACTTGGTTTTGGTTTTATGGGACCTGGAGCAGGGAAACCAGCCAAGACTACTAGATTTCTGACCTAAGGAAGTGTGAGATAATAACTTTTTGTTGATTTAAGCCACTAAATCTATGGTTGTTTGTTACAGCAGTGAGAGAAAACTAACATAAATAATAAATCAAGAAACATTGCAATGCATGTCAATTTACCCAGCTAAATATCTTCCAACAGCAACCAAAAGAATATAGTTTCCATTTCCTTCCTTTCAGATCCTATACTGACTTTTAAAAGTCTCTGACGTTAAGCAACATGACTCCAAAGTTTCTGAAATTTGGTTCTTTTTCCCTGGGTAAGTTTTGACTTTTTATAAAGGGCACCCAAGAAAATCAAGGGACAACAAGCAAAATAAAATAATATTGTTATTTTTTTCCTGGGGCTTTAGCAAAATCCCAGCTCAAATATTGCATATTTGATGTTGAATAATAATGACTCAAGAGATGATTTTTTTATTTGCTGAATAAAATTATTTTAACTTGAGAAAAAGTAAAACTTCTGTCCACTTTACATGATGACACTCTGAACACTATTCATTTTGGAGTTTGCTATATGAATCAAGGTCAAGACCTTTGAGATGACCACAAAGGACTGTAGTAGACAACTTAGGATGGAGAATGCACACAGATATGATTCAGATGCAAGTGAACTGAAATAGAGATATATTTTCCCCATTTTCAAATGTTCCTGCCAATCTTCTTTCCTATCCTTCTTTTATTCCAGTTTATTACTTTTCTGTTACTGCATAAAAATTACCACAGACATAACAGTGAAAACAACACACATTTATTATCTGGTAGTCTCCGTGTGCCAGAGTCCTGGAAAGGCGAGGCTGGGTTCTCTGCTCAAGGACTCAGCTCAGAAGGCTGCAGTCAAGGTATTGGCAGAGTTCATTTTCTTCTGGAGGCTCAACAAAGAATCTTCTCTGTAGCTCATTGAGGATGTTGCAGAATCCATTTCCTTGTGTCTGACTGAAAGCCCTCGCTGTCCAATGGTTGTGAGCTTCAGTTCTTCTGCCCGCAGTTCCTTGCTTTTGTGGGCTTTCTCATCACAGCTGCTTACTTCATCAAGCTGGCAAAGAGAATCTCTAGAGCGAGTTTGCTAGCAAGATGGAATCTTATATAATATGGTGCCCTCATTTGAGTGGTATCCTGTCACCTTTTTCATATTTTATTGGTTGGAAACAAGTCACAGGTCCCACACACACTCACGGAGAGGGGATAATCCAAGGGCATGAGTACCAGAAGGCAGGGACCATTAGAAGTCACTTTAGGGTCTGTCTGTCAAAGATGTCATGAACTTACACTGTTTTTCTGTCCCTAGAAAATGAAAGGACAGTCAGGTTTGGGTTAATATTTTTCAATATTTGGGTTAATATTCCTATATTCATTCCCAGGCAACTATAGTAAGTATTAGTTAAGAGCACTGACTTTGGCATTACATAGACCTGGGATCAAATGCCAATTCCATTATGAGATTTGGGGATAGTTGTTTAACTGCTCTAAACCTTGACTTACTCATATGGAAAATGTGGGTAAAATTACCTACCTAATAGTGTTTCTGTGAGAATTAAATGGTAGAATATATGTAACATACCTAGTAATGTGAAACAATGAAAATTATTATTGTTTTTGTGTGTTTTTATGAAAAAAAAAATCCTCCTGGTTCTCAGAAACACTGAGAAAAAAATAATGTTTTTCATGGTATCTGTAGCATAACTCAGTCTGTCAAACAGATGTAATATATGCCTATGTAAAAAGGTTTTTCTGATTATACATTTCATTATAAGCCATTCTTTATTAATGTATAATACTAATTTCTGGAAAATTGACTTTCAAAAATGTCCATTTTAAGAAATGTCAATTTTAAAACACTTCTCTAAATTTGAATTGGACTGGATTGACTTATTTACTTTAGTAGACATACTAAAAATAATTGAGCTTCTCAACAATTTTTCTCCTTCTATTTCTTTATTGACCTCCCTTTAAGTAATGAGTATGTTTGCATAAAGTACAAAACCATAGGCATACTTAAAAGATATACAAATCAAGGGACTGTGGAGGATGCAATTTTTCTAACAACCACTGTTTTATTGCCATGTGGGCCCCACTCAGTTTCACATAAATTGTTGGAGTATAAAACATGGTTCATGGTATGATTTCATGCACTAACTGAATTTATTTTTGTCCATTAATAGCTGCATATGCTGCTGAGCTCCTTCGGCTAATATACTACATTTAGTTCATATTACAGCATCCAATACAGATCACACCAGGTCCTGGCTGTCTTGCAGAGAACAATTTTATTGTAGTCATTAATATGGTCAGCGAATATTTACTTTTAGCTTTTGACTCTTCTACTTCACTCATCAGAGATAGTAGATCAATCAATCGATACATCGATAGATATTCAGAGAAACAGAGATACAGAGATACAGAGATACAGAGAGATCTAGATATATACTTTTTATGGGTGATTCATGCTGGATCCTTGTGGCAATTGAGCCAGATTAGAAATACTCTACTGAAGAAATTTATTGAATAGAAATTTTATAAGTCAGAGAAAGTATATATTAGAATTGGGGGAAGATAAAACAAACCTCTCAATCCCTGACTTGATCATTTAGGTCTATTCTTATCTATGCTTCAACTAATTTTTTTCTTAATAGTCTTTTGTCCTTCACCTTAGTACTAGAACAAGTATAAAATTCAGGAATGAGATGTAGACTTGTAGCTCAAAGACCTGTGATTAGGTCTTGTACTTAATGATTTTTTATCATAGCCTGATCATGGAACTCTTCTCAGAGTCAGCTTTCTCTTCTGTAAAATGGGATTACTTAACTTCTTCCCTGCCTGCCACACAAGGTTATTAGAATTATTAAAATAATATAAGTAATATATTCAGAGTGACTCACATTTTATACCTAAGTACGTCTTAAGGTCTTTGGAATGTGGACATATAATTATGAGACTCTGAACCTAAGTCTGAACCAGCAACACAAACACAAAATTTCATTGATTTCTTAGATTTTATATGAGAAATGCATATAAAATTTTTATTCTACACCATAATATATTGTATAAGTTTTTTTAAAAGATTTATTTTATTTATTTCATTTATTTCTGCACCCTCCCCTCATTGTTTGTGCTCACTGTCTGCTCTCTGTGTCTGTTCGTTGTGCGCTCGTCTTCTTTTTAGGAGGCACCAGGAACCAAACTGGGGCT
>JAQZBX010046778.1:0-20673 GCA_029593785.1 Cabassous unicinctus | reverse complement strand
CCCCCCCCCCCCCAATATTCTATTCTCCATTTGTAAAATTTTGTCATGTCAAAAATGTTATATAACTAGACATACAGTATATAACCTTTTGGGGACTGTTTTTATTCAGCGTAACCCTGGAGATTCATTTAAATTGTTGCATGTATTAATAGTTCACTTTTTTAATTGCTGAGTAATATTTGATGGTATGTATGTACCACAGTTTGTTTAACCATTCACCTGTTGAAGGATATCTGGGCTAATTCCAGTTTTTGGCTTTTATGAAAAGAGCTGCTGTGAACATCTATGTGCAGGTTTTTGTGTGAACCTCAGTTTTTATTTCTCTGGGATAAATGCCCAAGAATGCAAACATTGGATCATAAGATAATTGCTTGCTTATTTTATAAGAAACTGCCAAACTGATTGTCATTCCCATCTTCAATATATGTGATCCAATTTCTCTGCATCCTTGCCATCATTTTGTGTTTTCACTATTTTATTTTAGTCATTCTGATCAGTGTGTAGTGATCTCTCATTGTGGGTTTAATTTGTTTTTGATGACTAATGATGTTTAACATCTTTTCATGCACCTGTTGGCCTTCTGTATCTCTTCTTTGGTGAAATGTCTATTCATGTTTTTTGTCCATTTTCTAATCGGATTGTTTGGATTTTTTCCTGTTGAGTTTTGAGAGTTCTTTATATATTCTTGATGCAGTCTTTTCTTGTATTTTAGCTTGCAAATATTTTCTCCCTGCCTATAGCTTTTTCTTTCTTCTTCACAAAGCCCTTCGCTGAGCAAAAAGTTTTAACTTTTCATGAGATCCAATTTATCAATTTTTCCTTTAATTAACAGGCTTTTTCTTTTGAAGCCTTTTTCTTTTAAAAGGGGAGATTGAAATTGGACTGAGTTTATTATTTTTGTTGATATACTCAGTGGTAAATTTTCTAAAGCTTTTTAACCTAGAAATGCTACATATTCTTCATTTGTAAATCCGGTTTTTATGATAAACTTTTTAATTGAAGTTGGCTTTTTAAAATGAGCATATTGCATTATATTATCATGGGAAAGAAAATTTGTTTCTTAAATTATAATGAAATGTGTACCTACTATAATTTTTGCATTTTAAAAGCATCTTTTCTTAGCTTATTTGAAGTAATAATTCTATATGATAAGAAAATTAATATGTTGCAGATATTATATGTTGCATGAAAGGTTTTTCTGACTTTATAGTCTTTTCTTTTCTCCCAAATTATGTCACATAAATTACACAATGATTGTTATTATACTTTAAAAATCATTATTTACTTATTTGTATGTATGTGTATATGTCTGCTTCTAGTTTTAGAGAACAAAAGACATGGTATAAAATGAAAGGGGGGATGAGACTTCAATGACCTTTAAGATTGCTTTTACTATTTGATGTGGTTAAGGATAAGTATGAACTTCCTAAATATAAAGCCAGAATTTCTAGAATATTTTTAGTTCAGATGTCCCAGATTTGTGGTTCTTGTTCTTGAGATGTGTTCCTTTCTACTCTTTCAATTCTCAATTTAAAGCCTGTACCATGGCTTATTTTTCACAGCTTCTTCCACCTTGATTTTTTGTAGTAGAAGGAAAAGAGCACCAGCTTTTAGATCTAAGAGACTCTGGGTTTAGTCTGTGTTTTGCCCATACTGTGGTCCATGGTTATCTGACAATTCACAAATTCTCTAGAAGTTAGTTCTTTTTTCTATTAAACGAAGGCGTTTGATTCTTATAGTTCCCTGCAGATGTGATTTCATGAGCTTAAAAAAAGTAGCATTCCTGTTCGAATTTTAAACTCCATTGACAAAAATTAACGAACTTTAGAAAAGAGTCAAAGAAATATTCTAAAGTTTTTCACTGTGTTTAGACCAGACAGTCCTAACCTTAATCAACTAAGATTGTGCCCAATACTGTTATGCTCTGTGGGAATACAAAAGATAGAAATAATACATGATTCTTCCCTTAAGAGCTTGGTCTTGCTGATGAACAAAACTAATTTTTTAAAAAAATTACTTTTTGACTAGGATACAATCATCCAGCTAGAATGTGGGAAATTCCACAAGACAGAGTGACCCAACTTAAATAAATAAGATGAAAGTAAAAAGACAGGGAAGAAATCAGTTATATATTAAAGAACTTGAGACATTTCAACCAAAAGCAACCATGGGGGAAGTGGTTGGGGATAATATTGTTTGGAACTTGATTCAAACAAACCAATTGTGAAGAGATAGTTGTAGGGCTCTAAAGAGTTTGTAAATTCTAAATCAAATTAATGTGTACATACATGGCTTACCTTGTTTTATTTTCCTCAGAATCTGGCCAACCTATTTGTGGAAATGGAATGGTAGAACAAGGTGAAGAATGTGATTGTGGGTATAGTGACCAGTGCAAAGATGAGTGCTGCTACGATGCAAACCAACCAGAGGGGAAAAAATGCAAGCTGAAACCTGGAAAACACTGCAGGTACCTTGCTAATTCCAGTGATGTTAATGTTCTTTTAAAGTTACCTGAAGCGGTTATGGCAGAAATTTAAAACTGAGATTGAGCAATGCATATAGTTTTGAAA
The DNA here is from genome assembly GCA_029593785.1 of Cabassous unicinctus. Taxonomy (NCBI): domain Eukaryota; kingdom Metazoa; phylum Chordata; class Mammalia; order Cingulata; family Chlamyphoridae; genus Cabassous; species Cabassous unicinctus. Next base: position 18,103 of record JAQZBX010046778.1, on the reverse strand, counting down.
TTTTGTCTTTATTTGTTATTTTGTTTCTGGAATAAGATTGGTTAGATACACTTATTGACAGACTGAATTACTTGTAATTTGTGTGGTGGGTGTTAAAAAAAAAAAGGACATACAAAGGCAGTCAATAAAAGATATATTATTTAGTTCCTAACTTAAAAAATGTGACATCTTCCATAATTTTAGAATCTTAACTCTAAATATTGAAGTCATAGGGAAAATATATACTTTTTATTTTATTTTATTTTTTTTAATTTTTAAAAAGATACTTAGATTATATAAATATTACATAAAAAGTATAGGGGATTCCCATATGCCCCACTCCCGATCCCTCCCACACTTTCCCACATTAACAACATCCTTCATTAGTGTGGTACAGTTGTTACAATTGATGAACACATATTGGACTATTGCCACTAAGTGTGGATTATAGTTTACATTATAGTTTAAACTCTCTGCCACACATTTTTGTAAGTTATGACAAGATATATAATGGCCTATATCCGTCACTGCAACCTCATTCAGGACAATTCCAGTGTCCCGAAAATGCCACCATATTACACCTATTTTTTTTTTTTTTTTAAAGATACTTAGGTTGCATAAAACAACATATACTTTTAAAACTTGGTGTTATAATTTTTTCATTTACCAAATTACTTTGGTAGTTATAGGCATAAACAATAAAATAGTGTGTGTATAATACTTTTTACATTGCTCGTCTATGTATCCTGTTTTGATTTTTATCATAAAACTGTAAGAAAAACTGATAAATTAGCCTGATAAATTGACCATTGTATGATATAACAATGTATGATAAAACATTAACTTGCCTAGTATTCAATCCATTTTCCATTATAACCTTTCACTAAAGGCAAAGAGAATAAGAATGCTGGATATATCATGCTTTATGTAAAAACAAGACCCTTAATCACTTTTCTAGCTCCTGTTAGAGTGTTTAAATTTAGTAGCCTCTCATCTCAATATTTGAAGTTTTATACTAGTAACATACCATTTAAAAGATGAGATTTATTATTTAAAATTAGGACCGTAGCTAAGCACATAAGAAGCATCCTCATGATTTACTTTGTTTAATCACTTAATGTGTCTTCTAGTCCAAGTCAAGGTCCCTGCTGTACAGCACAGTGTGCATTCAAGTCAAAGTCTGAGAAGTGTCGGGATGATTCAGACTGTGCAAGAGAAGGAATATGCAATGGCTTCAGAGCTCTCTGCCCAGCATCTGACCCTAAACCAAATTTTACAGACTGTAATAGGCATACACAAGTGTGCATTAATGGGGTAAGTATTTTGTTTTATATGTTTTTTTATTTAATTTTATAAGCCTGATTTTTCCGAATAATTCTTGACTCTTAAAACTGCATAGGTAATATAATTAATCTTGGTTCCTGTTTCAATAATTTTACTCTTCTGTTTCCCACAAAGCCATGAATGCATTATGTGGCACAAATGCCCGGAGTCATTTGATTAGTTACTGACATGTCTTTCATCTTTCCATCTACTTGTATTTCATATTCTCTAGAGAAACATAGTTGTGCAACTGGGCATGTGACTTTTTCTGTACTGCTTTTAAATTTTAGTAAATTAATATTTCAATAGTCTAAATTAATCTTCTGGTCATTCTCTGAATATGAAGCCTTTAAAGCTTTCTTAACTAAATTTCATTTTCCTCTACATGAAGAAAACTTCATTTTTCTCACCCTTGGGTTTTGGGGAGAGTTGAACACATGATATCCAACACTGGATAGATGAGATTGACAGTAGTTTTTAAGTCACATATATTTACAGCCAGGGGGAGGAGGACACTGTACCCCATGTAGGGCCACACAGGACCTCTCTCAGGAAAAGTGAAAATCCAGGAGCTGTGGGAGGCAGGCTTTATAGTATCGTGAAGGTGAGATGACCTGGTTCCCATGGTTCCCATACATAAGCCCTGTATGATTGGCTTATTTCAATAATTCCACAGCCCTTTACTCAGGGATAAGCAGGAACTGTGACTGGTCCCATGATAAGGAGGGTTGTTTGGCTAGGGGACTTTATCTTGCTGTGGGAGCAAAGTGGGGAGGAGAACTTGCAGTTAGGCCCTTAAAGCTGCTTCCAGTTTTCTCTGGATGTCAAGGCAGCACATAATATTAACTAGGCCTTACCCCCACGATAATAACATCACAGAACTGATGCTCATCTATTCTCTTTTTCTGCTTTTACTTTTTTAGGTTTTTGTTTGTAAGTTGCCATTTCTTTCAAGGATTTACTATTTTTTTGCACTTAGTCATTTTCAGATATGTTTATTTGATCCATTTCTGATACTAATTGCCTTAATTTGCTAAAAGCTGCTGGGAGCAATATACCAGAAATGGGTTGGCTTTTATAATGGGAATTTATTAGGTTAAAAGCTTACAGTTCTGAGGCTGTGAAAATGTCCAAATCAAGGCATCATCAGAGATGCTGTCTCACCAAAGGTCGGCTGCTGGCGATCCTGGACTCCTGCCATGTGGCAAGACACAATGGCGGTTCTGCTGGTCTGGGTCTCTGCCTCCTCTTCCATGCTTACACCTTCCCCAAGCTCAGCTGTGGATGATCAGGCATACAGCATATCTTTCTTCAGTCCTCCTGGCCTCTCTATTCCAGCCTCTCGGGGTTTCTCTGTCTCTACCGCTTTTTCTCTGTGTGTCTCTGCTTTTCAGTCCTCCATTTATAAAGGACTCCAGCAAGAGGACCAAGACCTACTCTCAGTCATGCCTCACTGAAGCAATCCAATCAAAGCCCCCCCCCCCCCATCAAAGTGTCCCACACCCACAGGAATGGATTAGCTCCAAGAACATGATCTTTTCTGCAGTCCTTCAAACTGTCACACTAATCTATGCTTTGTAGAAGAGACTTTCATTTAAGTAAAACTTATATTTCTACTTAATTATTTTGGCATTAGAAGCTAAGACCTGCCTGTCTGACATGACGATCAATAAGTTTGACAAAACAGAGGTTAGATAATTTGTCTTTTATCTTTTTTCCAGCAATGTGCAGGTTCTATTTGTGAGAAATATGGCTTGGAGGAGTGTACCTGTGCCAGTTCTGATGGCAAAGATGATAAGGAATTATGCCATGTCTGCTGTATGAAGAAAAGTAAGGCATTTAAAATACAAGTATATAAAATCTGCTTCAAAAACCATTATTTTCCCCTAAATATTAAGTGTTAAACTTTGACATAAGTTTGGACAGGTAGTTTTCAGCTAAATATGTCCTCTTGAGAAATTTTCAAATGTAGCAGGGTGTTGTGCCTCTAGCATTATGTTCCCTACAAGTGTTTCCTAAATAAAAAACTCAATCAGAAACAGCTGGCTTTATGGCAATAATTTATATATAAACATTATTAGAAAGTTTTAAAGCCAGGGTAGACACTAAGTCAAGAATTACTGCTTATTTGTTTATTTCATAATATTTAAGGTGAATTACTAATTTTGTTATCCATTCTAACTAATGAACGTGTATGGGACGATAATGATTTAAGGCAGCATTTTCCTTTCCCCGCTCTCTCCCCAACTGACCCATTAGTAAATCTGATCTTCCAGCTTATATTTGATTCTTCTTTTCCAGTGGAGCCATCAACTTGTGCCAGTACAGGGTCTGTGCAGTGGAACAAACAGTTCGGTGGCCGAACCATCACCCTGCAACCTGGATCTCCTTGCAATGATTTTAGAGGCTACTGCGATGTTTTCATGCGGTGCAGATTAGTAGATGCTGATGGTCCTCTAGCTAGGCTTAAAAAAGCAATTTTTAGTCCAGAGCTCTACGAAAACATTGCTGAATGGATTGTGGTAAGTATAGTTTTTATTGATATGGAAATCTTAAACTGGTTTGATTGTAGTTTTGCTTGGCCAGAGGTCACCAATGTTAGGAGAAAATCACTTCTTTCCCATTTATACTGGAATCACTTTATCCAATTATTTTTAAAGTTAAAAACCCTGAGATATTATTTTCTTTGAAAGTGATCAGACTCTCCACATGTGTATTGTTCATTAATTAGTTAGGTGACTGGAGTCACATAGTTTACTCTGCTCCCTAGTTCATCTCCTGGATGGGTTATTTCCTCCTTTGGTCCAGATGATTACGGCATTTTCATGGGACTTTTTCCTTGAGTTGTTTTGAAAAGCCCTGCCTGCATTTTATGCTTCTCCTTTTGTCTCAATATGACAGCTAGTCAGCTGTAGATTCTACTTAGCTGAACAAGAGAGATGAAAGAGAAGTTGGTGATTTCCTAAAGCTTTTTTCTGATGTTTCAAAATTATTTCTGAGTCTTCATTTGTCTGTGATTGGAAATGCTGAATAGGATAAGATCAGATATAGAGCCTGTGCAGATCTCTTAATGATTGTGGATGTTCACCCAACATAAATCCAATGAACTGTATTATTTTCAAGTCCACATTTCTCCAATGTAGAATTACCTGACATTTTCTTAAAGGATTGCTGGGAATGGCTATTACAAGTCACTTAAATATTCATGCTTTCTAATGATTACATTAAAATATCAGTAGGAAACTTGTACATGATGTATTTGAGAATGAGCTTATATCTGATTTGAATGTAGTTTGCTTTGGAAATTGACATAAAACTCACTGCTCCCCCTGCCCCCCGCCCCTTCCCAAGTTATTTCTTACCTTTTTTTTGTATTCAGGACTGAAGATGCCTTAAAAGCACAAAAGATATTATCTGTGTGGTTGTTAGCCCTTTTTGGTATTCTTTTAATAATATTTTACAATAAAATTTTTGAATTGTCCTCAGTTAAAATGATATCTGTTATTCATAGAATAATAGTTTGTGTGTTAGAATATGTGATTTTTAGATATGTAATGACTGTGTAGTGGGAGAATCATTAAAACTGGATTCATGAGACCTAGGTTTTAAACCAAATAATTGGGCAATTGACTATCTTAGATCTCTTTAAACCATGATATGTTAATCATTTTTGTACTCCTCTGCTTGTTGTATACTAGATTTTCAATTAATGTCTTTTAAGTCAAGGATCCCTTCTGGCACCATGTTGTACTAGAAGGAATACAGGCTAGGAGTCACAGCAGGATTGAATTTTCCTTTTGGCATTTGTCAACTCTGTGACTTTTCTTGGCTCTGTGCTTCGCTGCTTTCAGTTCAGATCCAGTTCTTCTCCCCTATCCCCTATTAGCTCTAAGAATGAGTTGCAATCTGTTGTACTTGTGTACTATAGAGTCACAAAGTATGCAGAAAAATCTGCTAATGGGGATCTCAAAATTATGTTCTGAGTATATGTTGTACCAGGCCACACCTGTAGATTTTTTAGCTGATATTTTGTAGATAGTAAATCATATCATCTGAAAATATTTTTTCACTTTCCTTCATTATCTCTAATTTTGACTTCAGTTGAATTATTTAGCACTTCAAAAGCTCATTTATTCCTATTTTAAAAATATTTAATATAAATGATTTTTTTAAAAAAGTCTGTTAATATGGTGAATATATGAGGCAATTTCCTCTTGAATTATTCTGTTCTTCTTATAAACACTATTTATGGTATATTATTTTTTTAAAATTTTACTAAATTCTGTTTGCTTGCTTTTTTACAAAGGCTTTTTAAAAACAAAACCAAAAACCAAAAACCTATGTTCATATTTTAGATATAAGGATTTAGTGAAATGATTTTTACAGTGAATTAGCAATATCCCAGTCTTGTGCTTTGGAACTGATTTATCTTGTACTTTTTTTTTTTTTTTTTTCTTTCTTTCTTTATTTGTTAATCATGCACTTTTAAGTTTCCATGGATTTGTCTTAAGTAAGTGTGGAATAGCACATGCCTTCATTTCATATCATTTGTTGCCGTTCACATGGCAGTGTATGGTATTGCATGATCCATAATTCCCAACGAGTATTATTAGGCTGTTGCTGCAATTGTGGCATTAACCAGGCCAAGTATTAAGATAACAGTGCCAGTTCTGATAAATTGTCTCATTTGTGTTGTGTACACAGTTCATTGATATAGCACAGTTTATTTTGCCTTGCATCATGTTAGGAAAGCTCCCTTCTAGTTAGTAATAGAGATTATTAGGATACTCCGGTGTTAAGCTATGAAAGGGATGAGGGTCTAATTTCACTGACTTTCCTTTCCAATGATACCTGGTGGGTTTTTGTCTCCTTTCTGTAGTACAGTCTGGCAGCTTTTCTCATACAGGGGAGAGTAGGAAGAACCTTAGCAGCTCAGTACTTCAGGGATGGGTTGCTGACTGCTACTGATGCCATAGAAATAATAGGATAAAGACTTTTACTTTTTTCTTTGTGGAAAAATCGTTTTTGTAAACATGGTACGATTTTTCAAAAATATGTTCACTGTATTCGCTGAGTGCCAAGTGTGTTTCTGCCAGTAGATAATGATAAACATACTTTGGCTTTATCAAGGAGTCTTGAAAAGTTTGAGAGCATTCCCCCAATAAATCTGTTGAGGCCCTGTATCATCATCTCCTTTTCTTTGAATAGGAACTGAAGGCAATAGTAATTCTTTTTCAGTTTCTTCCCTAGTTGATGTGTTCATATTTTCTGTATCTTTTGTGTTAGGCTGAACATTGATTTTTTTTCACTTATTGTATTTCTCCCTCCTTTTTAAAAATAATTGCCTGTTATTTTATACTTCTTTCCTTAAAAATTGTTCAGATTTATCAGAAGTTTTTCTTTTATATTATTGTTTTGACAAGTATCAACTATATTTCTCGTTTGAAAATTTTCTGCTATCATATTTTGCTCTAATTTTATGAACCTAAGTATTAGGTATCTGGTATTCTTTATAAATGAGAAATTTAAAGCAGTGTTTCCCAACTGCTTCACAGAGCACTAGCTCCATATGATGTTCTATGAGTTTGGTTGTCAAATGCATCTGAAAGACATTGTATGCTATATTCCCCTTTTAGAGTTTTTCAAGAATATTGTGAGAAATTCTGCCATAAATAAATTTGTTTAATTTTATAAACTTGCCAGCCCCTGGAACCTTAACTCATTTAGGGGAATATTGATTAAGAGCATGAATTCTTAATCCTGGTTGTACATGAGAATTACCCTAGAGCTTAGACCAGTTAAATCAGAATCTCTTGGGATGGCACTCAAGCATTTGGGTTTTTAAAAGAGCTCCAGCTAAATCTGAGGAGCCAGGGTTGAAACCATTCACCTAGAGCAGGAGTCAGCAAAATATGGCCTGTAGGCTAAATCCAGCCTGCTGCCTGTTTTGCACAGCTCACAAGCTAAGCATGGCTTTTACATTTTATTTTATTTTTATTTTTTGGCTTTTACATTTTCAATGGTTGGAAAAAATCAGAAAAAAAATAATTTTGTGCCATGTGAATATTATATAAAATTCAAATATCAGTGTCCATAAATAACATTTTATTACAGCCATGTCCATTTATTTACATATTGTCTATGGCTGCTTTTGTTACACAAAAAGGTATCTGGCCTTTTATTGTAAATATCTATTAACTCCTGATCTAAAACAGTGGATCTCAAAGTGTAGTCCTCTGACCAGCATCAGAATCACCTGGGAATATAATAGAAATGCACATTCTCAGGCCCACCGAATCAGTAGTGTTTGTGCATACTAAAATGTGGGAACCATTTTTTTTAAAGTTCCTGCAATATAGTGACTCCTTTTATAAAAACCTTGTTAAAAAAAAATTTTTTTTTTTTTTTCACTTTTGTGATCCTGTAGTGTTGAAAGTGTAAGGTGCTGTGGATCTCTAGACTCCTTCATTACCTAGTAAATTAGGCCACATATATTTTACTTATATAATTTTAACAACAAAGATGAAGTATTGTCACAGGACTTAACATATGGTAAGAGCTCAGTATACATTTGCTAAATGAATGAAGTAGATTTCTTAAATGTCATAATCCATTTGGAAAAAATTAAAATCATGCATATTCTCTTAACTTTGAAGCTGTGTTGTTTTCAGGGTCTCCCCAGTCTGATTTTCCAGACTGAGCTTAAAGTAACTAAAAGATAGTAGCCATTTTCTTTCTGTTTAGCAAGTGTGTGTGAGGGATGGCACATGGGCTGTTGAAGGGTAAGAGAGAACTTAGTCCAAGTCCAGACCGTAGTATTTTCTGAAGGATGGAGAGGAAGCTTTCTGCCCCTACAGGGATGGCATTACCTTTATCACTACAAGGAACTGTGGGCCCCACATGGTCTGTGATCAAAAGGAAATTTCAAATACATTTACTGTGAGTGAGAGTTGTTAAACATTGGAACATTCACTGAAAGGATTATATGACTGACTTTCTGGAGATCTTTAGAACCAGTAAAGATTATTTTATGTCTGAAAAGACAGTCTAGTAAATTTTGACCTTTAACTTTGTCAGATTTTTCTCCTTTTTCCTACATTTTGTACTTTTGGCTATTTAAATGATTGTATTGAATGGCATCTGTGTTTCTTATGTAGAATTACTTTTTCAGAGTTGAATTAATCCTTGTTAACTTCTGGGCTATTTTTTTAAACTTTTGATGCTCTTCTCTTTGACCCTTAAGTTTTACTTAACACACTTGTATGTGTGATAAATTAGACCTTGGCATTCAATTTGTACTCATTATATGCTTTTTAATAAATGACAGTTCTCTTTTTTCAGACTTAAAAGATGGACAAATTGTGATCTTTTCTTTTAAGATGGAACACATATTTCCCATTTACTAGTCTAGTTGGTGTTCTTTACACAGATATTATAATATATATAAAAGAAAAAACATGTGACTTAACATTTAACTCACTCTCTAATTCCCTTTTTTTCCTTTAACTTTTTATTTTGAAATAATTTCAAAGTCACAAGACAGTTGTAAAAGTAATACAAAACCCACACAGAGAACAACATACCCCACTCAAATGCCTAGATCCACCAACTTTTAATATTTTACTACATTTCCCATCATTCCTTCCTTCAATCCATCCATCCATCCATTGTCTAAACATATGAGCATAAATTGTATACATTATGCTTTTTGAACATGTAATACTTCCATGTATATTTCCTAAGAACAAGAATATTCACTTTTATAACTACCATAATTTAAGAACAGTTATCAAGTTGAAGAAATTTAACACTGATAAAAAGCAAACAGTATCTGTATTCCAATTTTTTCGTATATCCCAGTAGTGTCCTTTTTGGCATTTTCTCCTACATTATTAGATCCAGTCCAGGATCATGTATTGCATTTAATTGTCATTGTCTCTTAGTCTCTCTCTCTCTTTTTCAATTGTAGAAACATATATACCACATAAAATTTCCCGTATCATCTATTCCCAAGCATACGATTCAGTGGGATTAATCACATTCACAGTGTTGTGCTACTCTCCACCCCATCCATTACCAAAACTTTCCTTATCACCACAAACAGAAACCCTGCACCCATTATACTTTAACTCCCCATTCCTCCTTACCTTCACCCCTGAAAACCTACACTCTACTTTCTGTCTCTATGAAATTCCCTATTCTAGTTATTTCATATAAGTGGAATTATACAATATCTGTTCCTTTGTTCCTGATATTTCACTCAACATGATATCTTCTAGTGTTCATCATGTTGTAGCATGTATCAGAACTTCATTCCTTTTTATGGCTGAATTATTTCCATTATCTATATACACACTTATTATCCATATTCATATGTTGATGGTGTTTGTATTTTTTCCATCTTTCAGCTATTGTGAATAATGTTCCTGTGAACACTTGGTGTACAGTATGTCTGTTCAAGTTTCTTCTTTTAATTATTTTAGGTATTTACCTAGAAGTGGGATTTTTGGGTCATATAGTAATTCTGTGTTTAAATTTTTGAGGAACCACCAAACTGTTTTCCTTAGTGGCTGTACTGTTTTACATTCCCACCAAAAATGTACTGAGGTTCCTATTTCTCTGCCTCCTTATTAATAGTTATCCATGTTGGTGTGAGGTGGTTTTGATTTGCATTTCCCTAATGACAATGATATTGAGCATCTTTTCATGTGCTCATTGGCTATTTGTATATCTTCTTTGGACAAATGTCTATTCAAGTCCTTTGCCCATTTCCTTTTTTTTAATTGGGTTGTTTGTTTTTTGTTGTTGTTGAGTAGTAGGAGTCTTTATATATTGTGGGTATTAAACCTTTATCATATATATGGTTTATGAATACTTTCTATCATCCTGTTGGTTGCCTCCTTACTCTCTTGATAATGTCCTCTGCAGAAAAGTTTTTAATTATGATGAAATTCAATTTATCTGTTTTTCTTTTGTTGCTTGTACTTTTGGTGTAAAGTCTAAGAATTCATTGCCTAATACAAGGTCTTGAAGATATTTCCCTATTTTGAGTTAATTTTTGTATATGGTATGAGGGTAAGGTACACTTTCATTCTTTGGCACATGGATATCAAATTTGCCAGCACCATTTGTTGAAGAGACTATTCTTTTCTCATTGAGGAGAGTGAGCACCCTTGTCAAAAATCATTTGGCCATTGATGTATGCATGTTTATTTCTGTGTTCTTAATTCTATTCCATTGTTCTATATGTCTGTCCTTGTACCAGTACTGCACTATTTTGATTATGGTAGCTTTGTTATAAGTTCCGAAATCAGAAAGTTTGAGTCTTCCAACTTTATTCTTTTTCAAGATGGCTTTGGCTGTTTGGGGTCTCATGCCCTTCCATATGAATATGATGATTAGCTTTTCCATTTCTGTAAAGAAGGCTGTTGGCATTTTGATTGGGATTGCATTAAATCTGTATATTGCTTTGGGTAGTATTGACATCTTGATGATCTTCTAATCCATGAGCACGGAATATTCTTTCTATTTATTATAGACTTCTTTAATTTCTTTCAGTAATGATTTGTTTTCCACATACAAGTCCATTTATTCCTCGATATTTTATTATTTTAATTGTTTTCTTGGTAACCTTTTCAGATTGTTCACTGCTGGTATATAAAAATACCAGATTTTTGGGTGTTGATCTTGTCCCCCACCACTTTTGTTGAATTATTCCTTAGATCTAGTAGCTTTCTTATAGGTTCTTTGGAATTTTCTTACATATATAGGATCATGTTTTCTATGAATAGGGAGTTTTACTTCTTCCTTTCCAATTTGGATGCCTTTTATTTCTTTTTCTTGCCTAATTGCTTTGGCTAGCACTTCCAGTACAATGTTGAAGAGCAGTGGTGATAACATACATCCTTTTCTTGTTCCTGATCTTAGGGGGAAGACTTTCAGTCTTTCATCTTTGAATAGGATGTTAGATGTGCTTTTTTTATCATGGTGAGGATGTTTCCTTCTATTTATTTTTATTTTTATTTTTTCAAGAAAGAGTTTTGTCAAATGCCTGGGTTTTGTCAAATGCCTTTTTTGCATTGAGAGAATCATGTTTCCCCCTCCCCTTCTTTCAGTCTATCAATGTGTTTTCTTAGGTTGATTGATTTTATGTTGAACTATCTCTTGCAATCCTGGGATAAATTCCACTTGGTTGTGGTGGTGAAGTTGGATTCAGTTTGCTAGTATTTTGTTGAGGATTTTTGCATATTCATAAGTTATAGTGCTCTGTAATTATCCTTTTCTGACTTTGGTATTAGGGTGATGCTGGCCTCATAGAATCCTCTTCAATACTTACATTGTGTTAAGCTAATGTGAGGGTTTACAGTTCAAAGTTGTAAATATTTTGTGTGATGTTTATTAGTATGAACTATCTTAAAACAAAATTTGAAGATTTGGAATTGCAAAATAGACTTAGAATTTATTGAGAATGGAAACAGTTTTTCTATAAATAAGATTTTACCCTTAATTTTTTGAGGGTTTTCTTTCTTTGTTCATTGATTTGCTTTTTATGTTTTAAGATAAAAGTGAAGTTTGTGGTTACTTCTTAGCCTGGGTAAACTTTGCATGCTGCTAGAATGTGTATATACTTTGACTTTTCTTATTAAATATGACTGTTAACCTTACATAAATAGATGATATATTATCATATAGATAATGAAAACTAAGATATATCATATAAAAATACTTTCATAACAATTGTCTGGGTCTCAAATTCCAAATGAAATGGAGGGAGGAACAGGAAAAGGGAGCTCAAAAGACAGAATTTCATATCTAGAATAAGCAAATTCATAGAGCCAAAAAGAAGATTAGAAATTACCAGGGGTTGGGGGATGGGGAATACAGATTGCTGAATCTCCATGGGTACGGACTTTCTGTTTAGGGTGATGAAAAAGTTTTGGTAATGGGTGGTAGGATGGTAGCACAACATTATAAATGTAATTAATGCCACTGAATTGTACACTTAAAAAATGGTTAAAATAGCTAATGTACCACAATAAAAATATAAATTAAGAAAAAAAGAATTTCAGCCTTAAATTTGATAATTAGAGGAATATAAGTTAAAGACTATTTTTAAAATTCATCCACAAGTAGACTTTAAAGCAGGTTTTATATCTTCTAAGCCATTGGAGAGTATACAAGCAAACAAAGCATGGTCTATAGAGTAAGAGGCAAAAAAACTAAAACAAAACAGAATATTCAAACCAGAAATATTTAAAAACATGGGAAAATACAATATAATATTGCATGGAATCTATATGCAGGATGACCCCAGTTTTACATATGTGTTTGTGTGTATGACATCATTATATGTAGAAAAGGGTTGAAAGGAAAATAAGATTGAATGGTCTTTTAAAAGGTGGAATTATGGTGATTTTTATTTTCTCCTTTAAGCTTTTTTTCATATTTAAAAAATTAATATATGTGCATATATATGATATTTATACAACTTCCAACCAATAGATGTTTTTTTAAAAAAATAAAATGTAATATATTCTATTCTAAAGTATTTTATAGTTTTTCACTGGAAAATTCTATTTATTTCTAGGCATATTGGTGGGCAGTATTACTTATGGGAATTGCCCTGATCATGTTAATGGCTGGATTTATTAAGATATGCAGTGTTCATACTCCAAGTAGTAATCCAAAGTTGCCTCCTCCTAAACCACTTCCAGGTAAGAAAATTTGAACAAGGATTATATAACTGAGGTAGAATTGAATTATAAATGTGTCTTTAGTAACTATTTTATAGTACTTTCTCTATGGGAATGGGATTATTGGATGAATGATTTAGTTGAAATATAAGTGTGCTACTTATCAATCCAATCTAGTTGCCAATTGGATGATAACATATCCCAAGTGTCTAAAAATATTTTGACCTAGAAATTTTGATTTTTACTTTGTACTTCTTTGTTTTCTTGTTCTTGTATCTTCTCTTGTTTTTATTACAATAGTTATGCTAGTTTTAATTTATTGGTCTTTCTATTCTAAAACCTATGTTTCTATTATTGTTTTTAACATTTGTGCTCTTGAAATATTTTCTAGAATACGAGCTCCCTAGGGTGAATGCTTATGGGGACATACAGAGGACAGAGTCCATGATATTAATTTAGTTTAACTTGTCCAGTACTTGTGGCTGTTGAGCACTTAAAATATATCTAGTCTCAACTGAGATTTAACATGATCTGTGGTTTAACATATAACATGATGTGTGGTTCATGTTATATTTGTTTGACAGCAGTGGTTTGGACCTTTCTTACTGAAATGGTAGCTTTGTTTTTAAAGATTAAAAAACACATAGTAAATCTATTTTGCTTTTGTTTGTAACTCATAGGCACTTTAAAGAGGAGGAGACCTCCACAGCCCATTCAGCAACCCCAGCGTCAGAGGCCCCGAGAGAGTTATCAAATGGGACACATGAGACGCTAACTGCAGCTTTGCCTTGGTTCTTCCTAGTGCCTACAATGGGAAAACTTCACTCCAAAGAGAAACCTTATTAAGTCATCATCCCCAAACTAAACCCCCACAAATAACAGTCGAAGAAAAAATGGCAAGAGATCATGTCCTCAGACCAGGTGGAATTACTTAAATTTTGAAGCCTGAAAATTCCAATTTGGGGCAGGGGTGGAAAAGGAACCCAGTTTTCTGATAGACAGATATTTTTAACCTAATGGCACAAAGTCTTAGAATATTATTCTGTGCCCTATGTTCCCTGTTCTTCATTGCTGCATTTTCTTCACTTGCAGGCAAACTTGGCTCTCGATAAACTTTTCTCACAAATTGAAATATATATATATATATTTTTTTGTTTTGTTTTGTTTTTTTTCAACTGCCAATCAAGGCTAGGAGGCTCAACCACCTCAACATTGGAGACATCCCTTGCCAATGTATATACCTTGTTATATGCAGACATGTATTTCTTACGTACACTGTACTTCTGTGTGCAATTGTAAACAGAAATTGCAATATGGATGTTTCTTTGTATTATAAAATTTTTCCGCTTTTAATGAAAAATTACTGTTTAATTGACATACTCAGGATAACAGAGAATGGTGGTATTCAGTGGTCCAGGATTCTGTAAGGCTTTACATAGGTAGTTTTGAAATGAGAATCAATTTACCCTTTTCTTATGATGGAGTTGGTTCTGATATTCATTTTATCTTTTTCTAATGGCTGCTAAGAGCACATGAGTCACTACGCTGAAGAACGCAGTTAAAGAAGTGTTGTGCAAACTGGACATATGCAGCATACTACTTCAGAATTAATTAGTTCTTTATGTAAATGTCTGACTTCTGCTTACTTATTTTAAACTTTCTAATTCAATTCCATTTTTGAATTGATAGGTGAAATTTTGTTCATGTTTTGGTAGAAATTATGTCAATGAAATGATTTTTTTATTTGTAGCCTACTTATTTGTGTTTTCCATATGTTTAAGGTATGCTAATTTTGTTTTTGTCTGATATGGAGAAGAAAAGCTGTGTCTTTATTTTATCTAAATATTTGAAGTTATTTCAGCAAATCATCACTGATCATTGGTAACCACTAAATAAGAATAATTTTGCTCAACTAGTAGTTAAAATTGTGGATAGGCCTTCTGACATTTTTTCCCTTAAAATATTTTAACAACAATGAAGGTGAAACAGCACAACGTCCGATTTCAAATTTATTTTTTAAATAGATGTAAATAATTGGCATTTTAAAGAAAGAAAGCAAAAGCACTTAAGGTATTAACAGGCTTATTGCTATGCAGGAAATGGAAAGGGGGCATTACAAAAAAAAAATTAAGCTTGTGACATATTTATTGCTTCTGTTTTCCAACTACATCACTTAAATTAGAATTAAACAGCTATTATTTTTCTTGGCTTTACATAGGAGGCAAATTTAGGGAAGGTTGAAAAGATTTCTGTGTTTTGGCTTTTTTTTTTTTTTTCCTTTTTTTCTTAAGAGTATAAGGTTTACACAATCATTCTCATAATGTGACGCAAGCCAGCAAGGCCAAAAATGCTAGAGAAAATAATGGGATCTCTTCCTTGTAAACTTGTACAGTATGTGATGACTTTTTTCAAAATACAGCTTTTTGTACATGATTTAGAGACAAATTTTGTACATGAAACCCCAGATAGACTATAAATAATTCTAAACAAACAAGTAGGTAGATATGTATGTAATTGCTTTTAAATCATTTAAATGCCTTTGTTTTTGGACCGTGCAAAGGTTGGAAGTGGGTTTGCATTTCTAAAATGGTGACTTTTATTCTGCAAGAGTTCTTAGTAACTTCTTGAGTGTGGTAGACTTTGGAACATGTAAAATTTTTGCTTGTAATGTTATCCTGTGGTAGGGTTTTGGCAGGTACACACTGCCCTATTTTATTTTGAGTCTAAGTTAAATGTTTTCTGAAAAGAGATATGTGCACTGAACTCTTTCCACTGCAAATCAAGATGTGGTAAAACAAAAGGATCAAGACAAATGAGATCTAATACTACTGTCAGTTTAATGTCCACTGTGTTTTATACAGTATCTTTTTGTTCACTTTGGAAATTTTTACTAAAAATTGCAAAAAATAAAGTATTGTGCAAAGATGTAAGGTTTTTTGAAACTTGAAATGCATTAATAAATAGACTTGATGAAATCAACTTCAAGGTTCCATACTCTTTGAACTCTGAAAACTATCAAAAGAACCTCCCCACAAGGATTATTAAATGAAGATATTGTTAAGCAGAAAGGATGTATATTCTCACAGAAGTATAGATATTTATTCCCAGGTTGGGGTCCATGTAGAAAATTCACAATTAGATATTTTTGTAAACACAAATGAACATTTTAAAAACACTCAGCTAATCTCAACTGTTTTATATTGTTTTTAATTAGAAAGTGTTTTTTGAGAGCTGAGTCATTTTAGAAACTTGTCTTACATATATATAGCAAAGTTTTAAATGCTTAAGTACCTCATTTATTTTAAAAGTCTAATTTAGTGATAAGTATATTTTGAATTTTGGAGCCACCATTTTCCTGCTTTGTCAAATTCATAGGAAATAATGAGAAAAATGACATTTCAGTGTTATCTAGAAAAAGAATTGGGCAAAAGAAATCAGAATATGTAAACCCAGAATGGTGCCCTACACAGAATAATTTACCCCCAATTTTTTTAAAAAATTGAGGCCAGGTATAAATAAGTAATATTTGTTAAATGAGTAAGTATGCAATGCTTTTTAAAGTTATTTTGTTAATGTAGGAGCAACAAAATGCATATTATGTTTAATTTTGTTTATTCATGAAACCATCAATATTAATTTGATAGTTGCAAATTTATTTTACTTACAATTGAATGCTTAAAATTTTGTTGTTTAGAGCCTTGCTCCTCCCCAGTTTCCTACTTTCAGGGAACAACTTACAAACAAACTAGCAATAAAATAAAATAAGGATGAAAAGGACTTATCTTTTTCTCAGGAAAAAGGCAGTATCTGATCAGTTTTGTTTTCTGAGGTGTCAGCAGCACTTTATGTGCTTTTCCATGTTCATTTTTTGTCAGATTAGTGAAAACTGAAGATTTATCCAAAATTGAGCAAACTACTCTACCCCTGAGTCCTTGTCTCTGTCCCTTTAGTCTATATATTTTAAGACCTAATTATTTTTATTTATTTAAAAATGGGATTGATGTCCTTGCCAGCTGTAAAATTGTGGGTGCTTGTGTTTGAGAAGGCTTTTAACTTCTCTTTATGTATTTCTAAACCATGGTATAAGAAAGCTCAATGTAGTAAATGAATTACTTCAGAGCAAAGGGAACAAAAACTGGACAGGCCACCTTCAGTAGTTTAAGAGGAGATATTCATTATCTGGATTTAAAGGGTCAGGGTCTCCCCAAACTGGAGCAGGTTAGATGTAGTTTTAAAGCAACTATTAGGGAAAGATCATTTTTAAGAAGTCTTGCAAGTTGTAAGAAATTATAGTTTCCTGAAAAGTATTATTCTAAAAATAAAAGATGATCAGTATGCCCCACACAGCTCAGCTTCAATTTCTGAAATTTTGATTTTATGTTCTTGATTAAAAACTTCCATTTGAGTCACTTTTCCATTTATGACAACTGTAGTTTTTCCATTATTGTTTCTGTATCCAACCCTTTATATTATTAGTATGCAAATGAGCGCTTGTGTTCTATATTGTGTTGCAATACTGTTTGTAATATATATATATCATACCACACTATTTTCAGTAGAAATTCATGTATTTTATAATTGCTAAGCTTTTTACATTGTTCTCTTCTATAAAAAGCAAGTGGGAAGGCAGAGGATTGTGATGGAATAGGAAGCTCCAGGAATTGGTCCCTCCACCAAAACAACTATTGAACTGGGAAGAACTGTCTGAATCAACTCTTTTTGGGACTCTGGAGTCTAGTGGAAAACTTGGAACATCCAGGGAATAGCTGGATCAAGAAACTGATAACTGTGTTAAGTGAATTTCACCTTCTGTGTAGCAGCTACCATGCCTCAACTATGTGGCAGGCAGCAGTGAGGACTGCAGCCTGGGTACCTGATGTAGTTTGTTGGTGCCAGGGGGGACAATAAGAACCCAGTCCTCTAAAACATGGGGGTGTGTTGTCCAATTGCTGGCAGTTGCTTTGATCATCTACTTTAGATCACTGGGGGTTGGCACTGAGGGTGGCCATTCTTCCAACCCTCCTTAGGCAGAAGTGGTAGAGGAGTCTTAAAGAGACTGTGCCTTTTTTTTTTCTTTTCTATTTTTGCTTTCTATTCCCTGTTTGGAA
>JAQZBX010046777.1:0-20675 GCA_029593785.1 Cabassous unicinctus | reverse complement strand
GAGGCTGAGGGGAGAGGCAAATATGCTGAGGAAACCTGATTTACCAGCAGCCCAGTGGCGCTTGGGCTCAGATCCAGAAGGGGCAGAGTCAGCCATTTTAGCATTCTACACTGACAAGATCAGAGCTTCAGCTTCCCTGGGGAGTCCAGGAAGTGGGAAGTGCTTGATTAGTTTCCATGAGCCCAGTTAGGGTCCCCTCCATGAGGGGGATTGTCTAGAGGAGGACTTATTTTTGGTCCTGTATTTCACCAAAAAAAAAATAAATAAATAAAAGATGATCACTTTAATAAATGAAAAATAAATTCCTTTTAATTTAGTTTAATAGCTAAAAGTTGCTTCAGGACCTGCATATAGAACACTGTAGGGAAATTGATTGATAAACACAAGCAGGCTGAGAGGATCCGTGGGGACCCTAGTGGAACATTGATCCTCGTTACCTTTGTTTGACTGCTTGCCTGTGTGGTTGTTTGGTTTTCCTCTGTTTATTTGTGCTCCCTTGCTTTGTTTTCTTCTTTCCTCCCCACTTTCCTTTTTCTTTCATTTTTTAAAATTAGGTGCTGCTAGCTTGTCTCTTCTTTGCTGTGCTTCTTTTTCAGTAATTTCCCTTTCTCTGTCTATATTGGTTTTGTATCCAAACTATCTCTTATCTTTCCTTCATCTTTCTGCCTTCTGCTTTCTGTTGTGGCTATTAAAAATCAATTTTTTTCATATACCCACAACTCAAGGGTGTCAAAATCTATTCTATCTATTTTGTTTTCTTCTTTTTAAATTAATATTAACTCTTTCCTTTCATCCTTTCTTCACTCTTTCTCTCCCTCCTCATAATTCTAGCCTCCTAAATCATTATATATATATATTCCTCTATTTGGAATCCATTGAGGTACTCCACTTTTTCCCCTATTACTCTACATTGCCTACATGAGTTGAATATTCATTTCATTAGTCTTATTTGGCCCCTCTTCTAACTTTTAACAATATCAGTATTATCCTTCTTCCTCTCTCACATCTTAAAATACCTCTGGCCTAATCTTTTGCCTTCAAGGGAACATAGAAAAAAGTAAGGAAATAAAATAAGAAGAAAAAGTGTCAAAGAGAAAACTTAACACACACACAGAACCACCAGCTAAATAAAACTCTAGAGCAGAGAGAGAAGCTAATCAACTGAATAAATCCATCAAGATAAAATGATGACTAGAGGGCAAGAAAAAATTTATAAACCACACTGAGACAAAGGAAAACATGGACCAATCCAATGAACAAACTAAAAACCAGGAAGTGATACAGAGCATTGAACAAATAATCAAAGTTTTCCAAACAAATATCATAGGACAACATAAAGAAGTGAAGGAAGAGATTAAGGATATAAAGAAGACACTGGGAGAAAATACTGAAGAAATTGCAAAAATACCCAAAAAGATAATGGATATGATGGTGACCAATGGCATAATCCAAGAAATCAAAAAGATGCTGGATTCACATAACAGCAGATTTTAACAGGCAGAAGAAAGAATTAGTGATGTGGAAGATAATACATCTGAAATCAAACAGATAGTAGAACAGATAGACAAAAAGATAGAAAAAATCCATCAGGGCCTCAGGGAATTAATGGACAACACAAAATGCACAAACATACGCATTGTGGGCATCCCAGAAGGAGAAGAGAAGGGAAAGGGAACAGAAGGAGTGTTGTAGGAAATAATTGCTGAAAATTTCCCAAACCTATTGAGATATATGGATGTGCAGATCCAGTAAGCAAGTGCACCCCAAACAGAATAAATCCAAACAAGCCGACTCCAAGACATATACTTGTCAAAATGTACAATGCTGAAGACAAAGAGAAAATACTCAAGGCAACAAGAGAAAAGAGAACCATCACATACGAGGGAAACACAATAAGATTAAGGGCTGAATTCTCAGCTGAAACTGTAGAGGCAAGAAGACAGTGGTATGACACAGTCAAAATACTAAAAGAAAAAAATCTTCCAGCCATGAATTCTCTATGCAGCAAAACTGGCATTGAAAAATGAAGGAAAGTTCAAAATATTCACAGATAAACAGAAATTAAGAGAGTACGTCAATAAGAAACCTGCACTTCAAGAAATACTAAAGGAAGTTCTACAAGATGAAAGGAAAAAACAAGGGAGAGAGTGGGAGGAGAGTTTAAAAGCAACTAAAAAGACAAAAACAGAAACAAAACAACATTTGACATACATTAACCTAAAGAAAAAATGGCTGAAGTAAGAAATTTGTTATTAGTAACACTGAATGATAATGGAATAAATTCACCTATCAAGAGACACAGAGTGGCAAAATAGAAAAGGAAATATGATCCATCTATATGCTGTCTGTAAGAAACCCACCTTCGACCCATGCGATTCAAGGAAGCTGAAAGTGAATGGCTGAAAAAGGATTTTACAAGCTAACAATAGCCAAAAGAGGGTAGGAGTAGCTATTCTAATATCAGACAAAAATAGGCTTTAAATGCAAAACTATTGTAAGAGACAAAGATAGACACTATATATTAGTAAATGGGGCAATCTCTCAAGAACAGAGAACAATCATAAACATTTATACACCTAAAGAGGGTGCCTCAAAATACAGGAGGCAAACTCTGGATAACTAAGTGGATAAATAAATGCCTCTACAATTATAGCAGGGGACTTTAATACACCATTATCATCATTAAACAGAGCATCTAGACAGAGAATCAATAAAGAATCAAAGACTCTCAACAATACATTAGAGGCCTTGGAATTAATAGACATATACAGAACACAACACCCAAATACAGAAGGATTTGCATTCTTTTCGAGTGCACATGGATCATACTCCAAGATAGACCACATGCTAGGTCACAGAAAAACTCTCAATGAATTCAGAAAGATTGCGATTATACAAAGCAATTTCTCTGACCACAACAGAATGAAATTGGAACTCACTAAGGGCAAGAGAAACATATTAGGCACATGGATATGGAAGTTAAACAAACCACTCTTAAACAAACAGTGGGTCAAGGAGGAAATCTTAAAAGAAATCAGTAACTACCATAAAACTAATGAAAATGCCAGCACATCATATCAAAACCTATGGGATGCAGTGAAAGGAGTCCTCAGAGGGAAGTTCATTGTCATAAATACATATATTAAAAAAAAAGAAAGAGCTAAAATTGAAGACTTAACTGCACACCTGGAGGAATCAGAAAAACACCAACAAACTAGACCAAAAAGAAGTAGAAAGAAGGAAGTAACAAAGATTCAAGCAGAACTCAATGAAATAGAGAATAAGAAAGCACTAGAAACAATAAACAAAACCAAAAACTGGTTCTTCAAGAATATCAATAAATTTGAGAGGCTCTTAACCAGACTAACAAAGAAAAAGAGACAACAAGTGTAAATACACAAAATAAGGAATGAGCAAGGGGATATCACTACTGACCCCACAGAAATAAAAAGCATCATAAGAGGATATTTTGAAAAATTATATGCCAACAAGAATGATAATTTAGAGGAAAAGGACAAGTTTCTAGAAACTCACAACCTACATTGATGAAAGAAGAAATTGATGAACTCAACATTCCAATTACAAGTAAAGAGATAGACTCAGTCATCAAAAACCTCCCAACTAAGAAGAACCCAGGACCAGATGGCTTCACAGCTGAATTCTACCAAACAGTCCGGAAACAGCTAACACCAATTCTGCTTAAGCTCTTCCAAAAAATAGAACTAGAAGGCATATTGCCTAACTCATTCTACGATGCTAACATTGCCCTAATACTAAAACCAAACAAAGATACCACAAGAAAGGAAAATTAGAGACCAATTTCTCTAATGAACCTAGATCCTAAAATCCTGAACAAAATACTTGCAAATCTCATTCAACAACATATCAAAAGGATTATACACCATGACCAAGTGGGTTTCATCCTGGGAATGCAAGGATGGTTCAATATAAGAAAATCAATCAATGTAATACACCACTTAAACAGATTGAAAGAAAAAAATCACATGATCATCTCTATAGATGCAGGAAAAGCATTCAACAAAATACAGCATTCTTTCCTGATAAAAATACTACAAAAGATAAGAATAGAAGGAAACTTTCTGAATATGATAAAGGGTATATATGAAAAACCCAAAGCCAACATCATTTTGAATGGTGAAATCCTAAAAGCCTTACCTCTGAGATTGGGAACAAGACAAGGATGCCCTCTATCACCACTCTTATTTAACATTGTCTTACAAGTACTTGCCCGAACACTGAGGCAAGAACAGGACATAAAACACATCCAGATTGGAAAGGAAGAAGTGAAAATTTCATTATTTGCAGACAACATGATCTTATACATAGAAAGCCCTGAAAAATCTACCACAAAGCTTCTAGAACATATAAATGACTTCAGTAATGTTGCAGGCTACAAGATCAATGCTCAAAAATCAGTAGCATTTCTGTACACTAATAACAAGCAATCTGAGGAGGAAATCAAGAAAAAAATACATTTCCAACAGTAACTAAAAGAATCAAATACCTAGGAATAAATTTGACTAAAGATGTAAAGGACTTATATATAGAAAACTACATAACACTGTTAAAGGAAATGAAAGAAGACTTGAATAACTGGAAAAATATTTCCTGTTCATGGATAGGAAGACTAAACATCATCAAGATGTCTATCCTACCCAAAATAATCTACAGATTTAATGCAATCCCAATATAAATCAGCACTGTATTTTTTAAGGAACTGGAAAAACTAACCACGAAATATATTTGGAGAGGTAAGTGGCCCCAAATTGCCAAAGACATATTGAAAAAGAAAAATAAAGTGGGAGGTATCACATTACCTGACTTTAAAACATACTACAAAGCTACAGTGATCAAAACCACTTGGTATTGGCACAAGAATAGACTTACTTACCAATGGAACCGAATTGAGAATTCTGATATAGATCCTCGCATATACCATCATCTGATATTTGACAAGGCCACCAAGCCCACTCAATTGGGAGAGAATGGCCTCTTTAACAAATGGTGCTTAGAGAACTGGATATCCATATCCAAAAGAATGAGAGAAAAATACCATCTCACACCTTATGCAATAATCAACTCCACATGGATCAAAGATCTAAATATAAGAGCCAAAACCATAAAGACCTTGGAAGATAATGTAGGGAAGCATCTACAGGACCTTGTAATAGGAAATGGTTTCATGAACTTCACAGCCAAAGTACGAGCAGCAAGAGAAAAAATAGGTCAATGGGATTTCATCAAAATTAAAAACTTCTGCACCTCAAAGGATGTTATTAAGAAAATAAAAAGGCAGCCTACCCAATGGGAGAAAATATTTGGCAATCATATATCTGATAGGAGCCTAATATCCTGCATATATAAAGAAATCCTACATCTCAAAAATAAAAAGACAAACAACCCTTTTAAAAAATGGGCAAGTGACCTGAAAAGACACTTCTCCAAGGAAGAAATACAAATGGATAAAAAGCACATGAAAAAATGCTCGACATAACTAGCTATTAGGGAAACACAAATCAAAACCACAATGAGATACCATATTACACCCATCAGAATGGCAGCTATCAAAAAAACAGCAGAATATAAGTGTTGGAGAGGATGTGGAGGAATAGGAACCCTCATCCACTGCTGGTGGGATTGTGGAATGGTCCAGCCACTGTGGAGGACAGTTTGGCAATTCCTCAGGAAACTAACAATAGATCTTCCATATGATCTAGCAATTCCACTACTGGGTATATACCCAGAAGAACTGGAAGCAAAGACATGAACAGATATATGCACACCAATGTTTATAGTGGCATTGTTCACAATTACCAAAAGTTGGAATCAGCCACGGTGCCCATCAACAGATAAATGGATAAGCAAAATGTGGCACATACATACAATGGAATATTACTCAGCTGTTAGAAGGAATAAAATGCTAACACATGGAATAACATGGATGAATCTTGAAGACCTTATGTTGAGTGAGGCAAGCCAAGAATTGAAGGATGAAAATTTTATGACCTCATTGAGTTGAATTGAGGAAAGTTAGCAGTCTCTGAGAACCACTGTCTGAAAGATAGGTTAACAAGGGAGAGAGACAGAAGGGTAGGTTATGAGCCATCACCCATTTGGACATAATCTATGGTAAAGTGATAGAGTATAGTTACATATTGAAGGATAGGACAGGTGGGTAGAGATATTACTGGGTTTGGTGGTGCAGGGTTAACAGGTGGGTAAATTAGGAAGGGCAGATTAGAATACCTAGGGCATGTAACTATGAATCTTGTCATCCCATGAACCAAGACAGGGGAGTCTCAAATGCCCCAGGGGAATGGGAGGAAAGAACAGAAAAGATCAAAAGGGGTATTTAGTGGTCATGGGAAATGTTCATTACCTTAGTGTAATGGACACAGGACATGTTAAATATAATATAAAAATATTAATCAGTACAGTCTAAAATGTAAACTATACTGGAAACCATTGAAAATGTTTAGTAGCTATGTTTCACTATCTGTATAACTGTTTTAACAATGCTATCATCCACACACACACAAAAGTTTTAATATGGGGTCGGGACGGGGGAGGGAGTTTGGGTATATGGGAATCCCCAGTATTCCATTTGTGACTTTGATGTGACCTAAAACTTCTTTGAAAACTAAATGAAAATTGGGAGACACTGGAGAATGAGAGGAGGAAGGTGTCACAGTACACACTGGACATCCTATAATGCTGTGATAAAAGGAGAAAAAAAAATAATAATTAAAAAAATTTTTCTTTTGTTTTTTCCCATTTTCTTTTTTTGAATGTCCGAATCTGTGAAATAAATTTTATTTTTACTTCTTTTTTTCTGAATTTCCTTGTATTTTATCTCTTGCATTTAAGCTTATCACGATTATTTCATTTTCCTATTAATTGTATTTCGTTATTATATGGGCTTCATCTTCAAGGAATGTTTGGGTCACAGAAGCATTACAATGAGGGCTGCAGAGGATCATTAGTGAGGGTTGTCTGGGATGAGGGATTCATGGGAGTACGTTCATCTGAATATACATGAAAATTATATAAAATGTTCAAATGATCGAGGGATGGGGCATGGTGACAGTGGATACACAATCACTCAATAAATGAGGAAATACTGAATTCCCAGGCTGGAGAGCTCTGCCACATTCTCCAAGGGAGCAGCAACAGTCCCCAAGTGGAGGGGCAGTGTCTGGCAAAAGAGGTTGGCCCACTGTTGGGTTCTTGTTATTGATGACTAGCCTTATGAGTCTATGCTCTTGTAATAGAAACTTGGTCTACTGTTATGGGGTGCCAAAGGGTTGCCACCTGAGAGCCTCCTTGTTGCTCAAATGTGGCCTCTCTCTAAGCCAAACTCAGCATATGAATGCATTACCTTCCCCTATGTGTGTGACATGACTCCCGGGGATGAGCCTCCCAGGCAATGAGGGACTAATACCAAGTGCCAACTGGAAACACAACTGGAAAAGAAAACTTGAATAAAAGGGTGAAAAGGTAAAGACAAATGAGTTCATGTGGCTAAGAGACTTCAAAGAAGGTCAGGAGGTCATCCCAGAGGTAATGCTTACGCACACCTCAGTAGGATCTCATAGAACACCAAAGTCGATATCACCCCACACAGAGGGACTCCTGAGGGCTCTGGAGACACCCTGGCCCTATATAAGGGGGGATAAACCCAGAGATTGATGCCTTATCAGTGGGCTCTACTTTGGAATCTGTGCTCCTGAGAGTGACAGAGTTGGACACAAAAAAGTCCTCCCTGCACATGGTCCATCAGTCCCTTCTATTCAAACCTATATGTGAAGCTGATGTTTGTAGGTGTACTTCCAGAGACTGGAGCCTCTGGCCTGCCTATGTGCCAGCTGTGCCTGGAATCTCAGTGGAGCTGCAGCTCCTACTCTACAGCTCAATGGACTCACCCAAGTCACCTGGTGAAGAGATGATGATGATGGACAATAGCCATCCGAGGGAATAGAGAGAGCCTGCAGCTGAAGGCAGGAAAATCCCATACACCATATCCATGGGATATAAGCCCACTCTCACTTGGAGATGAAGTGGACATCACAATTCCAGTCCCCTCAGGATTGGGGAAAGAGCTATGGACTAGAGTGGACTTAATGGTGTTCTGCTGTAGACATATTGGGATTCAAGCAATGGATGAAATTTTAACAGTGAGGTGAAGCCAGTGGCCACTAGATGCTTTTGGGGTGGGGAGGAGAATGACGATTTTAATACAGGGGCTTTTTCAGGACTTGGGGATTGTCCTGAGTGACGTTGTGGTGACAGATATGGGCCATTTTATAGCAGCATATACCATGCAGAATTGTGTGGGAGAGAGTGTGGCCTATGATGTGAACTGTGGCCTATGCTTAGTGGCAAAGTCCCAGGATGTGTATATCCATTGTGGGTGATGTACCACACTAATGAAAGAGGTTTATGTGAGATGTTATGGGAGGTATGAGAGGTGGATATCACGGGAATCCCCGTAATTTTTGTGTAACAGCTATATAATCTAAGCATCTTTTAAAATATATATGAAAAAAAAAGTAAAAAAAAAAAAAAAACGTAAATGTATATTTGCAGGTGTGCTGTGTTAGAATTGATGTCTGTATTTCCAAAGAATTGACTTCAATATATAGGTTGTAAACATATTTGTTGAAATGAAAAATGAAATCCGTTAACTGATTTTAACTGATTAGTTTTTTAACAAATAAATTTTTGATACATAGTAATAAAATATAAATCCATCCAAAATGTACAATCAAAGGTATTTCTAAAATCTCATAGTTTTGCATTCACCTCTTCAACCATTATTAGAGAATTTTCATTATTCCAATAATACCACTAATAAGCAAAAAACAACAAACAAACAAACAAACCTCATTACCAATCAATCTCTCCCTGCTTCCGCTGCTGTCCATAACAGTTATTCTGTTTCTGTGTCTCTACGTTATTATAATTATATTTGGAAAAACTCTCTTATATATGAAATATTACCCATTTTCATATTTCACATGAGGTTTCTCTATGTTACACATACCAATATTACATCTTTTAACTTTCCTTATAGTAACATGCATGACCTTAGACTTTCCTTTCAACCACTGACATACCCAAATAATAGCTTTGCTAGGTATAAAAACTATGATGAACTTTCACCATTTCTTCTCATTTTCCAAAGATTTACAACATTTTAAACAATTCTGAAATGATTATTCCTCAGCTTTCTGTTCTCTACCTTCATTATATTTTTCTATTGACCTTTATTCCAATTATTACTCCATGAGTTTACAGAATATATTTAGTTCATAATAGCACAACCATAAAATATTTATCATTTTGTGTATGGCTTCCCTCACTTAACATCATGTCTGCCATGTTCATCCTTGTTGTCATATGCTTCATGAATTCATTTCTTTCTACATTTGAATAATAAACCATTCATCAGTTGATGGGCACTTGGGATGTTTCCATCATTTGGCATTGTAAACCAAATAGGTACATAATCCCATTGTGTGCAGGTATCTGTTTGTGTCGCTGTTCTCTGTTCTTCTGGGTATATGCCTATTAGTTTTATTGCTGGGTCCCAAGGTAAGTCTATGTTCAGCTTCCTTAAGGAGTGCCAAAATGGTACTCCGCAGTGGCTGTATCATTCTACATTCCAACAAGCAGGGATTGGGTTTTCCTGTCTCTCTACATCCACTCTAACAGTTGTAGCTTTCCCACTCTTTAATGGTGGTCATTCTGATGTGTGCTAAATGATATCTCGTATCATTTTTCCCATTTTTTTGGTCATTTGTATTTCTTCTTTGGAAAATTTTCTATTCAATTCTTTTGTCCATTTTGTAAACTAATTGATTCTATTGATACACATCAATAAAGCATATAGTTC
Organism: Cabassous unicinctus; assembly: GCA_029593785.1. NCBI lineage: Eukaryota > Metazoa > Chordata > Mammalia > Cingulata > Chlamyphoridae > Cabassous > Cabassous unicinctus. The sequence goes on along the minus strand of JAQZBX010046777.1, from coordinate 10,759 downwards.
ATCCAAAGTGTAAAAAAAAAAAAATAGATGCTGGATTCACATAACAGCAGATTTGAACAGGCAGAAGAAAGAATTAGTGATGTGGAAGACAGACATCTGAAATCAAACAGATAGTAGAAAAGATAGGTAAAAAGATAGAAAAAATCCAGCAGGTACTTAGGGATTTAAATGACAACACAAAACACACAAACATACACATTATAGGAATCACAGAGGGAGAAGAGGGAACAGAAGGAATGTTGAAGGAAATAATGACTGAAATCTTCTCAACCTTATTGAGAGAGATGGACATATATGTACTGGAATCACAGCAAACCCCAAACAGTATAATACTAATAGGTCTACTTCAAGACATATACTTGTCAAAATGACCAATGCTCAAGGCAAAGAGAAAATATTCAAGACAGCAATAGAAAAGAGAACCATCACATATGAGGGAAGCTCAATAAGATTAAGTGCTGATTTCTCCTCTGAAATCTTGGAGGCAAGAAGACAGTGACATGACAGTGTCAAGTTAAACAAAGAAAAAAAATTTCAGCCACAAATTCTCTATCCAGCAAACCTGGCATTAAAAAATGATGGAGAGTTGAAAATACTCACAGATAAAGAGAAATTAAGAGAGTATGCCAGGAAGAAATTCTTAAGGAATTTCTACAGGTTGAAAGGAAAAAACAGGGGAGAGACAGAGTTGGAAAAGAGTGTAAGAACAAGTAAAAAGACAAAAAGAGAAATAAAAACAACAAATGACAAACATAAGCCAAAGAAAATATGGCTCAAGAAACTCCTTGAGAATAATAATACTGAATGTAAATGGATGAAACTCACCAGTCAAGAGACAGAGATTGGCAGAATGGATAAGGAAATATGACCGATCTATATGTTGTCTATAAGAAACTCACTATAGACCCAGAGATAAAAGGAGGCTGAAAGTGAATGGCTGGAAAACAATTTTACAAGCAAACAGCAACCATAAAAGGGAGAGAGTAGCTTTAATAATATTGGACAAAATAGACTTTAAATGAAAAACTCTTATAAGAGACAAAGATTGACAGTATATATTAGTAAAAAGGGTAATATTTCAAGAAGAAACAACAATCATATACATTTATGCACCTAATCAGGGTGCCTCAAAATAAATGCGGCAAACACAGGAAAGATTAAGTAAAGACATATATGTTTCTACAATTATAGTGGGGGACTTTAACACACCATTGTCATCATAAGACAGAACATCTCAAAAGATAATCAATTAAGAAACAAAGACTCTGAATAATACATTAGAAGATCTGGACCTAATAGATATATACAGAATGCTACATCCAAATACAGTGGGATATACATTCTTCTTGAGTGCACATAGATCATACTCCAAGATAGAACACATGCTAGGCCACAGAACAACTCTCAATGAATTCAGAAAGATTGAGATTTTACAAAATAATTTCTCTGACCACAATGGAATGAAATTGGTATTACACTAAGGGCCAGAGAACCTAATTGAGCCCAAAGGTATGGAAGTTAAACAACACACTCTTAGACAAACAATGGGTCAAGGAGGAAATCCCAAAGAAATCAGCAACTACCTTGAAATGAATGAAAATGACAGCACAACATAACAAAACATATGGGATGCAGACAAAGCTGTACTGAGAGGGAAATTCATGGCCATAAAATGCATATATAAAAAAGAAGAAACAGCTGAAATTGAAGACCTAAGTGCACACCTGGAAAAATTGGAAAAACAACAACAAACAATCCTCAAAGCAAATAGAACAAAGAAAATTACAAAGATTAGAGCAGAGCTAAATGAAATAGAAAGTAAGAAAGCACTAGAAAAATAAAAAAGCAAACCTGGTTCTTCAAGATCAATAAAATTGACAAATCCTTAGCCAGACTAACAAAGAAAAACAGAGGGCCGATGCAAATAAGAAATGATGGAAGAGGATATCAACACTGACCCTACAAAAATAAAGTGTATCATAAGAGGATACTTTGATAAATTATATGCCAAATTCCTAGAAAGTCACAAGCAGCATACATTGATGAAAAAAGATATTGATGATCTCAAGAGTACATTTACAAGTAAAGAGATAGACTCGGTAATCAAAAACCCTGAAGAATTGAATGCAAAGACACGAGCAGATATATACACACCAATATTCATAGCGGCATTTTTTCACTATTGCCCAAAGTTGAAATCAACCCAGGTGCCCATCAACAGATGAATGAATAAACAAAATGTGGTACATACATACAATGGAATATTACTCAGCTGAAAGAAGGAATAAAGTGATAACACATTGGATAACATGGATGAATCTTGAAGACCTTATGTTGAGTGAAGCAAGACAGGCAATGAAGGATGAAGAGTACATGACCTCACTAATATAAATTAAGGAAATTGAGAAGTCTCAGAGATCTATTGTGTATAAGATAAGTTTACAAGAAATAGAAAGAGAAGGTTGTGAGCCATCATGCATATGGATGTAATCTATGGTAATGTGATAAAATGTAGTTTGTGTATTGAAGGGATAGGACAAGAGGGGAATGATATTGGGTTGGGTGGTGCAGGGTGGACAAGTGGGTAGATTGGGAAGGGTGAGTTAGAAAGTCCAGGATACTGGGCAGAGGGTTGGGAGAGGGACAAGGTGAACACTGAGAGTTTGTGGGTGTGAGCTTGAAAGTAGAGGTGGGAATGCTTTTATGGCAAAATGACAAGGAGGGTTCACTGGTTTAGGGTGTTGGTTGTTGGGGCATTCAGGACAGGGCACTCCTGGAGTGTGTGTGTTCATTCAGTCACAATGTGTTGTAAAAGAGGTTGGAGACTCACATAATGAGTGGGAAGGAGTTGGACTCCCCTCTTTGGGAGGATGGATTTGTTCAGAAATATACAGGCAGGAGTCTCTCAAGAGCAAGCATGGTTCCTAATAGGGGAGGACAAACCAGTGTGTCAAAACCTCTTGCATGTAACTATGAATCTTGTCATCCAACAAGTCAAGCCAGGGGTCATCATGGGTCACAGCAGGATTGGGTGGGAGGAATAGAATAGATTAAACAGGGGGTAGTTAGTGGTCAGTGGAAATGCTCTTCATTATCATACAGTGAAGGACACAGAACGTGGAAAATGTCATCAAAATTTATAAAAGTGTACGGTCTAAAATGTAAACAATAGTGTAAACCATTGACAATGTTTAGTAGCTATGTTTCACTATTTGTATATCAGTTATAACAATGCTACCAACCACATATAAAAAGATATTAATATAGGGGGTAAGGGGGAGGATGTTGGGTATATGAGGGTCTCCAGTATTCTGTGTGTGACTTTGCTGTGACCTAAAACTTCTTTGAAAACAAAATTAAAAACAGAGAGACACTGGGGAACGAGAGGGAGAAGGTGCCACAGTACAGACTGTACAACAGATATTGGTGTGATGAAAGGCAAAAGGTCACAAAAATTTTTTTAATTATATATTTTTCATTTTTTAATATTCCAATCTTATAAATATATTTTATTTTTACTTTTTAAAAATTTTTATGTATTTTATCTCTTACATTTAAATTTATCATTATTTTTTCATTTTCCTATTAATTGTTTTCATCTCTTCTAATGGCCTCATCTTTGAAGAAGCTTTGAATCACAGAAGGGTTACAACTGGGGTGGGGGAGGAAAATTGGTGTGGGGTGTCAGGGATGGGGGTGCATGGGAGGAAGTTCACCTGAACATACCTAAAAGGTATATAAAATTGTTCAAATGTTCACATGGCATTGTCACAGTAGGTGGAGAGTCAATCAATAAATGAGAGAATACTGAATTCCCATCCTGGAGAGCTCTGCCACATTCTCTACAGGAACAGCAATAGTTCCCCAAGTGCAGGGGCAGTGACTGGTGAAGGAAGATGATCCACTGATTGGTCCTTGATATTGATGACCAGCCTTATGAGTCTTTGCTCTTGAAATTGAAACTTAGCCTATTGTTATGGGGTGCCAAAGGGTTGCCTCTTGAGAGCCTCCTTGTTGCTCAAATGTGGCCTTTCTCTAAGCAAAACTCAGCATATGAATGCATTACCTTCCTCCCAGCATGGGACATTACTCCCAGTTATGAGCCTCCCTGGAACTGAGGAATTGCTACCAAGTGCTAACTGGCAATGCCAATGGAAAAAGACCTTGAATAAAAGTGGGAAAAGGTAAAGACAAATGAGTTCATATAGCTAAGAGACTTCAAAGTGAGTCAGGAGGTCATCCCAGAGTTAACACTTATGCATACCTTAGTAGGATTTCATAGAATTTCAAAGTGGATATCAACTCAAATAGTGGGGCTCCTGAGGGTTCAGGAGACACCTAGGTCCTATGTGAGGGCAGATAGCTCTGGAATTTGGTGCCTTGCCAGTGGGCCCTACTTTGGAGTTTGTGCTCCTGAGAGTGACAGAGATAGACTCAAATATGTCTTCCCTGCACATGGCTCTTCCGTCCCTTCTATTCAAACCTATACTTGGTGCTGGAGTTTGTAGGTGTATGTCCAGAGACTTGAGTCTTTGAGTTGTCCATGTGCCAGCTGGTCCCAGAAACTCAATGTAACAGCAACTCTTACTCTACAGCTCATTGGACTTACTAGGGACAACTGGCGGGAAGATGATGATGGACAATGGCCATCCCAGGGAATGGAGGGAGTCTGCAGCTGCAGGCAGGGTAATCCCATCCATCTACCCCATGGGATATAAGCCCTCTCTCAGTTGGATGTGAAGTGGACATCACCATCCCAGACTCCTCAGGATGGGGTGAGAGGTATGGACTAGAGAGGGCATACTTTTATTCTACTATAGACATATTGTGATTCAAGCAATGGAAGAAATTACAACATTGATGTTTAGCCAGTGGCCACTGGAGGCTCTAGTGGCAGGGAGAGGAAAAAGCAGTTCTCATACAAGGGCTCTTCTGGGACTTGGGAATTGTCCTGAGTAATATTGCAATGACAGATATAGGCCATTTTATATCATCATATAACATGCAGAACTGTGTGGGAAGTGTGGTCTACAATGTGAACAATGGTCCATGCTTAATGGCAAAGCCCCAGGATGTGTTTATCAATTGCAATTAATGTGCCACACTAATAAAGGATGTTTATGTGGGAGGTTGTGGGAGGTGTAGGAGGTGGGGCATATGGGTAGCCCTATATTTTTTGTGTAACATTTATGTAATCTAAATACCTTTAAAAAGAAAAAAAAATTTAAAAAGCAGCTAAATGAATAGGGAGAAATATTACTCTTTCAATGCCAGGATGTGCTATTATAATTTAAGGGGATTGGGGCTAATTTCCAATCAAGAAGTATAAAATATTTAATGATAGTAATTCTATTAGTATTAATTTAAAATGGTCCTTATTTCCTAGGCAACAAGTGGGCCGATACATTGGGCTTATCAAGATGAATTTGCTAAAATATTTTTATAAAAATGCCTCTTTTTAAATCCAGAAACATCATCATACAATTTTTAAAAGGCAAGTAATTCAAATAGAAACATCTTTTCTTATATATAAAGGTAAAATATGGTATTAAAAAAAAACTTATTTAGAAAATGAAATAAGGTAAATGGACAGTTTACTATAAAAATGTTTTAAATCTTAATTAAGATGGCAATTACAGAAACTCTAAATAATAAAACCAAACTTGAAAACACCTATCTTTCAAACAGGGAGTGGGGTGGGGAGAGAATGGAGCCAAATGTCATTGCTGTAATAAGTTCAGGCTTCACCCCTCACAGCTTTGCCTAAGATCCCAACACTCTTTGAAAACAAGGCTGTTTCAGTCTAAGATAACACTTTTGTTTGCTTCTTTTTTTCTCAATAATTTTTTTTATTTTTTAAAAGATACTTAGATTACATAAATGTTATGCAAAAATAATAGGGATTCTCATATGCCCCACCTCCCACACCTCCCACAACCTCCCACATATACATCCTTCATAAGTGTGGCACATCACCTGCAGTAAGAATACACATCTTGGGGCTTTGCCACCAAACATGGACCATAGTTCACATTGTAGACCACACTCTCTTCACACAGTCCTGCATGTCATCTCCTCTTAATATTGCTGCCAAAGGTGAGAAATGGATTTGGGTGGGTGTTTTTGTCATCTTTATAGAAATTTGACAGTATTCTGAGAAGTGCATTTTTATTTCTCCTGTTCCCTATTCTGATTCCTTAGTGTTAATAATCTTGTCTGAGAGAAGAGGAAATTCTATGCAGGTAATCTGTCCTGTAGCCTCTATTATTTCCAAGGCAAACTGCCACAGGTAAATTACCAGAGTGTAAATATTGATATATTTTCAGGCCAACCCAAATTCCTCCCAGCAAGTCCTGTATTTGCAGGGCAATATTCCTAGTGCAGCTGGCACTTTCAGCAAGAGAGGCAGCTCCCAGCATTCTCTAAGAATCACACCTACAGGCCCTCTGTGTCTTCAGTGACTTTCAGAAGGAGACAAATATGGCTTTCGGGTCACCAGCTATTGGTATGGAGCCTCCTGTGCAAAGCCTGTTTCCCATATGCAGTGGGATTTTAACACCCTATTTTGAAAACTGAATAATATAATATCACTGAATAATATAATATCACTCTTATTCTTGCCATAATATCAACATCCAAAGTACTTATAATTTTTATGATATTATCTACAGCAAATGCTTTAAAGTTAACATTGCATATGATTTTAATATTAGTCCTATGAAGTAAAAGCAAACTCATGATTTTAAACAGTGATATAAATCTCAAATAATGTGATCTAAAATAATAAAGTACAGCCTTGGAACAGTGAACCTGCACATCAGTTGAATCCCATTAGAGAAAACAGAATGTAACCAGAAAAGCAAGAAATCCTACTAGACTTTGATAAGGTTAGCAGTTGTATCTGGAAAAATATTAAACACTAACTTGTTCATTTTCCTGCTGTCTGCTTCTCTGGGTTGCTTATCTGAGCAACGATCAGGTAACTGTTAGTAGGTAGTAAGAAAAATGGAGACAAATTTAATGAAGCAACAAAATTCTGATTATCTCCACCAAAGTTATAATAGGAGGATGTCTGCCTGCAAATAACCTAAAAATGAAAAAGGCTTGAGGACAGAAAGACATAAAATCCAAAATTTATGCATTTTTCCTTCACATTTAAAAAATATGAAGAAAGTATCACAGAGCAGGTTTTTAAATATTATAAATTTCAACTATTATTCTAACATATAAAATTATTAGAGCTTCAAATGCCTGTTAGCAATTTCAATTCATAGGGGAAAAAATTCAGCTTCTCTCCAAATGTTCAGGACATACTACAGTAAGTCCTCATTTATTAGTGTCTCAGTAGGTAACCATATTTTGGTCCCACTTAAAAATGTGCTAACTGCATTCCTAGATGCTTCATTTGCTTAGATTCCCTGCAGGAGAAAATAGAAATGAATATGAGAGGTACTCTGATGTCCCAGAAGTTTCCTGAAGGTTGTTGCCTTGGAAGAACATCCTGCTCTGCTCCAGCTTGGTACAGCAGGCTTGCAAACAGCTCCTCCTGTGCAGCTGGTGTGTCCTGCTGAGCAGGTCAACTTAGTCTGTCAGGAAGGAAAGCCTGTGGAATGCAATGATGAAGCTGCCAACTTTGATCTGCACCTTGGGAACTCAGCAGAAGTAACATTTCCAGCTTTACATGTGCTCCAGAGATCCATAGCAGAAGAACACTGTGCAGGAAGGCCAACTTGGAAGATGATTCCCTAAAATACTTCTCCAAGCTGCCATCCTGGCTGTCCATGTGCTGAAGACATTCTGGCTTCAGTTTTTTTTTTTTTTTTAATAAATTAAAATGATTTATTACTATTATTAAAAGTAAATACTATAAAGTAAATTGATTTCATTTGCATTAGAATTATTTGAAATAATGTTCACTGAATCTGATATTCTGATTCCATAAATCACTCATATGTGTGATGTTTAATTCGAAGGCACTGCACTCATAACTTCATATCAAATACTGTGGAAACAAAACAATACTGCTTACAAAAGAAAGCCCATACCAATGTAGAAGCAAGAAAGAAAATTTATTATTGGTTAAGAATGATCAGGTTTACATGTATATAAAGTAGCATGCCAGTGAATATTATGTCTGGAAAGAATTTCATACAAATTTTTGGCGTAAAGCAGATGAAAGAACAATGAAACCTTCTCTTATTTCCTTAAGAGATAAATGATTGCACTTTGTGATTGTTCCCTGTATATTCAGTGCTGGGAATTTTATCTAACCCCTGATAAAAGAGATGTGTAAGTTCTAACCCCAGGTTCTGTGGGTTGTGAACCCATTTTAAAATATGATATTTGAATATGGTAGTATTTAAGGAGAGGCCAAACTGCATGAGTTTGGGCCTGAATCTAATAAGACTGAAGTCCTTATAAGCAAAAATTGGAAGTCAGAGAAGCCAGAGGAGAGAGATTTCCATATGATGAAGGCAGAGATGCTTCTATAAGCCAAAGAACCCCAAGGATTGCCGGCAAGCTAGCATCAGAACACTACAGATCCGGAGAAAAGCTTGGCATGTGGATACACTGATATTGGGTTTCTAGCCTTCAAAGTCAAGAGACAATAAATTCCCATTGTTTAAATCCACGAGTATATGTTGTCATAGAAGCCCTGGTAAACTAAGATACTCAGTATGTGACTTCAGAATTAATTTTAGAAGTATGTCTTCACAGTTTCAAGGGTTAGATGGCCCAAGACATTGTAGTGAAAAATAAAAAATTCAGTATTCCTATTGGGCTTATTATATTTACAAGGAGGTAATCTAAGGAGGAAGAATGGGAGGGAGCTGCTCATTTCCTCTTTATTAAGCAAAGAAAATTTCATTTTCTTACCGTTTTACCCTTACACAACTGAGAAAAACAATTTGAATGATACTTTTTCAGAATCTGAGTACCCAAGAGAGCTATGTTTGTCTGTTTATACGTTTCACTTTTATTTAACGAATCAATTTTATTGACACATATTAATAAAGAATAAATCAATTCAAAGTGTACAATAATGGTATTCACTATAATCACATAGCTGTGTTTTCATCAATTCAGTCCATTTTAAAACATTTTCATTATTCCAGTAATAATAATACTACTAAAGAAACCCAAGCAACTGAATAAATTTCAGTCCTTCTCAATCTCTCTGTATTTCCCTGCTGTACATAGATGCTATTCCATTTCCTTCTCTCTAGTTGATTTGAATTTATATTTTGTAAAAAACTGTCTTAAATATGAAATATCACCCATATTCATATTTTACATGAGATTTGACTATGTTATACAGTCCCAAGTTATATTTTTTTAGGTTTTCTTTTAGTAATATACGTCATTAGGCTTTCCCTTTGAACCACTCTCATACCCATATAATAGCTCTGCTGGTTATGAACAGCATAATGTGCTCTCACAATTTCCATTCATTTTCAAAGATTTACAAACAACCTTTTAACCAATTCTGTATAGATTAACCCTCATCTTTCCATTCTCTAACATCGTTCAATTTTATGGTGACCTATATTCTAATTATTAATTCCATGAGTTTACATAATATATTTAGTTCTTATAGCACAATCGTACAGTATTTGTCCTTTTGTGTCTGGCTTGCTTCACTCAACATAATGTCTTCTAGGTTCATTCATGTTGTCATATGCTTCATGACTTCATTTATTCTTGCACTGCATAATATTCCATCCTGAGTATACACTGCAATTTGTTTATCCATTCATCAGTTTATGGACATCTGGTTTGTTTCCAACTTTTGGTAAATATGAATAATGCTGCCATGAACATTGGTGTGCAGATGTGCATTCATGGCACTGCTCTCAGTTCTTCTAGGTATATACCTAGCAATGGTATTTTCTGGTCACATGGAAAGTTGCTATTTAACTTCATTAGGAATAGCTGTACAGTCCTTCACAGTGGCAGTACCATTCTCTCTTCCCACTAAAGTGAATAAGCATTCCTATCTCTCCAAATCCTTTCCAACAATTACAGTTTTCTGACTTTTTAATAGTGGCCAGTCTAACAGATGTGAAATGATATCCCGTTGTAGTTTTGATTTGCATTTCCCTAATTGTTAGTGATGTTGAATATTTTTCATGTGTTTCTTTGTCATTTCTATTTCTTCTTTGTACAATTGCCTTTTCAAGTCCTTTGCCCAATTTTTACTTGGGTACTTTATCTCTTTGTTGTTGAGTTGTATGATCTCTTTATATATCATGATTATTAAACTCTTATTGGATATGTGATTGCCAAATATTTTCATCCATTGAGATGACTGTCTTTTCATGCTTTTGACAAAGACCTTTGTGTGCAAAAGTGTTTAATTTTGAGGTCCCATTTATCTATTTTTCTTTTGTTGCTGGTGCTTTGGTTGTAAGTTTTAAGAAAATATCACTTACCACAATATCTGAAGATATTTTCCTACATTATCCTCTAGGAGCTTTATGGTTGTCACTTTTTTTATTTAGTTCCTTGATCAATTTTGAGTTAATTTTTTGTCCAAGTTGTGAGATAGGGGTTGTCTTTCTTTTGGATATAGATATCCAGTTCTGCCAGGGCCATTTCTTGAATAGACTGTTCTGGCTCAGATTGGTGGGCTTAACAACCTTGTAAAAATTCACTTGACTATAGATATGAGAGTCTATTTCTGAGATCTCAATTTGGTTCTATTGGTCACCTTATCTCTTTATGCCAGTACCGTGCTATTTTTACTACTTTACCAAAG
>JAQZBX010046776.1:0-20671 GCA_029593785.1 Cabassous unicinctus | reverse complement strand
ACTTGAGGATTTCATTTCTTGCTTTGGACCTTCCTTGTAATATAAATTCAATAAATTTACTGTATTATATTGGATCAAAGGTAAATGAGAATCTGGACACATTACTATGGGCTTGTTCCTCATAACCAGGATTGATGAGATGTGGCTGCTCCCAAAAATGGGATATAGTTTCCCACCTTGATTAGGCTATATAGCTAGCATGGTGTGCAATTGAAAAATGAGTTCAGTTGGCTCTTAATGGTAAAAATATTGAACAGCTGCAACTCATAAATTGCTGGTATGCATGCAAAATGGTACAAACACTTTGACGAACAGTTTGTCTCATTCTTATGAAGTTACATATTCACTTACTATATAACCCAGAATATTAAAAAATATTCATACCAGCTTTATTCATAATGCCCAAAGTTATAAATACCCCCGGTGTATGTACCCATCATCACATGATTTGATTGACAAATTATGGAACATACATACAATATTTTACTACTCAACCATAGAAAGGTCTAAACAACTGATTTAACCTACAGCTATACAAAACAGAGCAGTGATTGCTAGGACAGGTAGAATTGACTGAAAAGAGCATGATGGAACTGTCTCAGATGATGGATATTTCTATTTGTTGATGGAGGCAATGATTACATATATGAATATAAAAATTGCAAATATTTACATGCATAATAAAATAAATTAGCCTTTAGACAGCAGTTTAGAGGTTAAAAAGTACTTTCACAATAGTGATGCTTATTGCTCTTCACAACCATATAAATTAGTTATATTTTTAATTCTTCTTAGTTGAGAAACTGAATCTCACAAAGATTGTGACCTGCCCATGGCCTATAGTTAAATAGTTAATAAGTAGACCTTTGTATTTCAATGTTCTTTCTTAGGTAATAGTATTCATTAGTCCATTGTCCTTTCTGCTATAATTTCAGATTGTTGAGCAAGTTAATATAGCTCAGTCTTATTTTAAATATGATATTTATAATATACTGAAATAAGTCTAAAAGAATACATAGAGTAAATAATTTTGGCATTTCCTAAAATTGGCTGATTTCTGCAAGACTGGTATATTTCTGACAGAGTGTTTTTTCTAGAATCACAAGATTTCTATTAAATTCTTCTTCTGCACATTAAAATCACCACAAAGGATTACTAAAATTACTCAAGGGTAGAAAATCAAGACTTGTGTGAAACAAATAATTTAGATGAAGTTTATCTTCTGATTTAAAATTGTCAATTACCAAAGTATCAGTAGATTGTAACTATAAAGAAAAACATGTCAAGAATAGCTTGTCAATTAAGACCTTTGCATCCTGATTGGGGAGTTGGCATATCATTTAAAAATGCTTTGGGAATGAAAATGCAAAAAGATGGATTATTTACCAACCGCTCAAATTTTAAGTCCAGATAATATTCATCTTCTTTTAAGTAGGAGTAACTAATAACAGGTTAAAAAAAAATCTAGTATGCTGTTAACAAAGCTATTGTACACATACACTTATTTTCCATTTTTTACACTTATCTTTTAATTGACTCATCCAATTTGTTGCATATACTGCTTGAGAAAGGCAAATATGGGCAACTGTTCCTGATTTGCTTCATCCTGTTAAATGACATATCATACTCCTCTCAGGCCAATACTAAAAATCTATATAGTACATGTTTACAAGCAAGAATCTCCAGCATGTGGAAAAGGCAAAATTTAAGTAAATGTTAGGTTAGAGAAAGTCCTGGCCACCCACCAATTATATATATTTTAAGGAGTTCTTTGAGGGAGTTGCAGCCACCGCGGGCCCGGAACCCAGGAGTTTCCAACTCAGAGCCTCCACCTGCTCGCCAGCACTGGCCAAGGAGAGGGAGGATAGACCCCAACTCCCAGAGACCCTGCCTGGGAGCAAGTGGAAGCCGCACAGGAGAGAAGTGCTTCTGGAGGACTCCCAGGAGCAGGTCTGTGGGAAGGGAAGATGCCGTGCAGTGTTTGGAAACTTTCCCCTGATGGCTGTGGAAGCTACTATGCTTCAAAATGGTGTGTATCGTTGGAGGATCTGTACATAGTTCCTGAGATTGTTTCTTCCCCAACTGGATAAACTTCATAAGAGCTAAAATTGTTTCATCTTAATAGATATTTCTTATATGAGTTAATGCAGGTTTCCAGCTCATGTAAACTGGAGATGATTATCTTAAGAAGCATTTAAATACAGTTTCTAGTGGAACTTTAATCACACTTTGATAGTATTAGTGCTTACCCTACTTTTTATTTTTCAAATCTTGAAATGTTATGGTTACTCTGAACAGTAGCTCTCTTAGATGTCATGGTGAGAAATTTTATGTGACCACTGAGTTACCTGAAGAAGCTGAACATAACTAGTGGTTGTCGATGAGTAATAAGGTTGTTTCAGGATGGACTCTGCTGAAATATTTAAGTTGATCCTCCATATGTTCTACTCCCATGTCTTCTACTGAAGGCTAAAGCTCTTTTTTTCCTCTATGTTTTTATTTTGAAACATTTTAAATGTGCAGGAAAAATGGAAGAATAGATAGAGTGCACACCTACAACCCCTTCTTCACCTGTCACCTCTGCCACTTTAAAGGCCCTTTCTCTGATCTTTTGGTTTACAGAGTCATCTACACCCTATTTCTAACTGTGGTTCTTATATTACTTTATTAGGATGTCTATAGTTTAATGTGTAAAAAATATTTTGCTGTACAAAAAGTAGAGAAAGTTTTTGTTAATTTGTGACAGGTTAGTTGTACTCTAAATTTAATAAATTCCTTCAAAAGGACTGGTCTTCCTTACAAAGCTACTTCTCTTAGAATTAAATTTTAAAATTTATGACAACTCTACAATAAAATTTCTGCTACAATTTTTATTTTAAAGTTCAGAGAAGTAGGAATTAATGCAAGAGTAGGATTTAATTTCTTATCATATTAGAAAGATCTCGATTCTGTTTCATTTTCAGTCTTTCAGTCCCCATCCTGCCTCAAAACAATCAATTAGTAGATTTATTTTTAAACATGCCAATTGACAGTACACTTTGAATTGCTCTAGAAAGAAAGCTTGTCACACTATCTGTTGTGTTTAACTTCCTTGAAAATCAAGACAAACAACTCTAATATCTATTGTTTTATGTTACTTTTTTTTTGATTCTTGACTCTTTATTAATGGATTACAATATAAATAATGCATTTATGTTACTTTTTAAAAATAAAAAAATAGCTTAATTATAGTTCTAAATGTTTGAAATGTGAGGCATTCAAAACCATAACTTAAGTTTAAGGGTCATTTTAAACTATTACCAAAAAAGGTATACATTTTAAAAAATAAATTTCTCTGATCTTCTTTAAAAAAAGAAGTTCATTGAGTGGATTACACCTCAAAAATGAAATAAGTAAGAGTGGAAATATTGGTATGCTCTAATGGGATAGCAAGTTTGAATAGAAATTCTAGAACATATATCTGTGGATGCTTATTGTCCTAGGAAAGTTTTCCACCTTATACATGTCCCCAAACCTTAATAACAAAGGATGTAGACTAATCTATGTCATTATATCAATGTACATAGTTAAACAAAACAATATCTATGATGTCATGTTTCATATTGGCCTAAGGATATGCAGTAAAATGACATCATTTTTAATCTCCAGCCAGAAGTAGGCTATTCATGAACTGCTGAGAGACTCTCCCAAGATCCTTGTTCTGGATCATGTTTGTTGCATGGAAGATGATGAGGCCACAAGAGGGTTTCTAGGAGGGAAACACAAGCTCATAATCATGCTCATGGATGCTGGATGGAGGCCTCACAACACACGTGGTCCTGAGAAGTGCATATTCCATTTCTGACCCATCCCTATGTTGCCTCACTCTCTCTGTGGTGGAGTCAAAATTTTCATAGCCACCATCATCAGAGCTCAACGAGGATCTCCAAAAATGATTGTGATTCATGACTGTGTAGCACACTTCTTCATAACCATTGTCAATCCTTGTTTTCCTGCCAAGCAGAAGGATGAAAGAAATAAGAGATCCAGGATCGTGCAACCCATACAAACTGAAGTGCCCTGCTCCTCCGTCCTTCTGTGTCTTTGGCCCAAAAGATGTCTCTTTTACACCTCAGGTATCAAAAAGCTCTTGATCCAGGTCTTGGCATTTTAGAGACTTCATTTTAGCACCATGCTGTGTGCTTCATGCTACTACATATTCTACCTCTAGGACTCCCTAAAAAAGAAAAGAGGAAAGAAAGATGCTATTATTTCACTGGTTATCTGCAGAAAAGAAACCATGTGTGCTCTCTCTATGTGTGTATGTGCATATATATATATATATATATATGTGTGTGTGTGTGTGTGTGTGTGTGTGTGTGTGTGTGTGTGTGTATATATATATATATTTTTTTTTTAGGCAGTACTAGGAATCAAACTCTGACCTCATACATGGGAAGCAGACTCTCAACCACTGAGCCAGACCTGCTCCCATAAGTCACAGACTTTAGTTCACACTTGTTGATCAACAGTATATGCAACCATCAGGCCCTAAGTAATTAGTCCAGTAATATAAAAATAAATTTTCAGAAAGTAATATATGACTAATAAAACTTAAAGTTTTAACACATTTTCAACAACATAGGCAAAGAAATAAAAATTAAATCATTAAGATGGTACACATTAACTAATAGGAATACATTTTTTCATTTTATTGATTTCCCCTATGGTCCTAAATACAAAGGTTAATTCCTACACACAAGAATTAGAAAGGGATATGAAATGCTAAAAAGGATGGATTTTTAATGGTGATGGGATTCTGAGTGAAAATTTATTTTATTTCACTTGTTTTTGCTGTAATTTAGAAAATTGAAATCAGAGACTTCAGCAGAACTGAGACCACAGCAATGGGAACCTGGCAGACATCTGATTTAGTTAAGGCACTTTTTAAGATGGGATCTCCTTCCATTACTGTACAAAAATTGCCAAGTAAATTAGTTTAAATGTGAAAGATTTCTATAACCCCATTCAGGAACTACAAGTAAGAAAGACTTATTGCTATTTTTGGAGAAAATCATCTTTATTTTAACATTTATAAGAAAAATGTAATTAAGTTTTAAAATTACCTGAGAAGCACTGGATGAAACGTCTTGACCTGGAAGATGGAGGATAAAAAAGGAAAGCAACCTAAGACTCTGGGCCATCACATTTGGGAGGGAAAGCTAAAAAGAATAGAATCCAGAGATGAAACTTCAAAGAGCCCCTGAACATCTCCCTCCCTGGCATGTCCATGTTATAATGGAGGTGCTCAAAGCTGACCACAAGAGACAGGAAGAACATGTGTTTTGAGGAACCATGGACACTACTTCCACTGTGTAAATGAGCCCATACCAAGTCTGCTCAATAAAGTAGATTTTGGAACTGGGTAATACAATTTCATTAACAAATATCATGTTGACAATAAAGTCTGGGAAGTGTAAAAGGAGAATTGTGATAGCTGGAAATTTAAGAATAATTGTTATAAAAGTATCACAGAAAAAGCTTTTAACATTTCAAGGTGAACAGTCAACATAGAGATAGGCACAGATAAAATGAGTTACTGATTATTTTAAATTACATGTAAATATATAGGCCTAAGTTCATTAAACCCATGAAGACTAAAGCAATTTATATGTGTATGGTAACCAAATTTTATAGTTTTTTTTAAACTATTATTATTTATCACCGCCTCGCTGCTTGTGCTCACTGTGTCCATTTGCTGTGAGTTTTTCTGTGTCTGTTTGTCTTCCTTTGTTGCACAAGCTCTTGCCATGTCGGCCATGAGCTCTCCACACAGCATGGGCCCTGAGCTCTTGATCGAACTGGTAAATGGGAGCCCAACCAATTGAGCTACAGCTGCTTCCATATAGTTTTTTTTTAATTGCTATTTTTTTTCTCATTTTTTATCAGATAATTTTTAGGCTTATAGAAAAGTAATGCAGAACTAGTACAGATTTGCCATATATTCCTTCCACACACAGTCTTCCTTGTTATTAAAATTGTGTATTAGTGTTGTAACTTTGTTATAACTGCTGAAAAATATTATAATAACTACACTATTAACTATAGTCTATAGATTACACTAGGATGCATTCTTTATGATGTACACTTCTATGCTTATGTTTTTATTAGGAAAAAAGATCTCATGATATTCATTTCTCTGAAGCCTAATGAAATTGAGCATCTTCATATGTGCTTGTCAGTCATTTTATATCTTTTTGGAGTAAGGTTTATTCTGGACTTTGGGACATTTTTAATGTTGGAATTAATGTGTTTTTTAGACATTCTGGGTACTAGATCATTAACAGATATATGATTTGAAAATATATTCTCCCATTCTTGTATATTTTCTATGTACTTTCTTGATGGTGTCCTTTGAAGAAAAAATTTTTAATTTTGATGAAATGCAGTTTATTTAATTTTTAAAATTTTGTTTTTTGTGTTTGTGTAATATCTAAGAATTCATTTCCAAATCCAAATAATAAAGATTTAACATTGAATCACTATGAGACTCATTTATAAATTTCCTATGCATGGCTCTTCTGTCCCATTTATTTGAACCAATAATTAACACTATAATTACATAATGTCAGAAACCTAAATCTTCTGGCTCTTCATATGCTGGTTGAGCCCTGAATCTCACCAGAGTTGTAGCCAACACCTACTCTCCAGGTCATCAGGCTCACCCAGGATAACTTACAAAAGGATGATGAGGGAAAACGTCCATCCCAAAAAACAGACTATCTACAACTGCAAGCAAGGCAGTTCCATCCATCTGCCCCATAGGACCTAAGCCCCTTCCCATTTGAAAGCAGAGTGGGCATTAGAATCCTAAATTCCTTAGGACTGAGGAATGAAAAAAACAAAAGTTGGGAATGCAAATATGGACTAAAGTAGACTTGTTATTATTCTAGTAATGGAAGAACTTGTAACATTGATATAAAGACAGTGGTCACCAGAGGTTCTGAGGGGAGGAGAGTGAAGAATAGATGTAACATGAGGCATTTTGGGGACATTGAAATTTTTCTGCATGATATTGCTATGATGGATACAAGTCATTATATATTTTGTCAAAATGTATTAAATTGTGCAATACAAAGCGTAAACCATAATGTAAAGTATAGACCAGAGTTAGTAACAATGCTTCAATATGTGTTCATCAATTGTAACAAATGTACCACACTAATAAAAGATGTTGTTAGTAGGTACAAGTGTGGGAGGGGAAAGGGGTGGGTTATATGAGAATCCCCTATATTTTTTATGTAATATTTATGTAATCTGCTCCTTAAAAATAAAAATAAATAAATAAAAACCCACATTTAATCCCTGTGTTTTTTTCTAAGAGTTTTAGAGTTCTAACTCTTACATTGAGGTTTTTGTTCCTCTTTGAGTTAAGTTTTCTATATGGTATAAGGTAAGGTTCAGTTAGATTATTTTTCCTGAGAATATTCACTTGTACATCCATGATTTATTGAAGAGATTAATGTTTCCCCACTGAATAGACTTTTCAACATGTCAAAATCAATTGAATATACACAGATGGGTTTAGTTCTAAACTCTCAATTCTAATCCATTGTTGTATATTCAATGTCTATTTTTATGCCAGTGCCATCTTGTTTTGATTAGTTGTTGCTTTGCAAAACATTTTTTACTTTATTGAAGTATATCATTCACACATGAGCATACATAAACAATAAGTGTACAGTAAAATTTGTGAAATTACAAAACAAACATGCAAAATAAAAATATCAGGATTAGAGACGTCTACACAGAATATTAATTATGGCAAATATCCCTGTTCATAAGAAGAAAATTGACTGATTCTGAAATCTACAACTTAACAAACTTGATGGTGATTCTTATCAAGATCTTATAGTATATTAAACAACTTTTAAAAACAAAATTAAGAATTTCTAATAAATTCACAAATAAAGCCACATTCAGTGATCTTATTTCAAATATAGGATGCTGTATATTTTCATATAGTCCTATATGTTTATAAATAGAGTCATATTTAATGATTTAATTGAACAAATATGCTTTGATTTAATATAGTTTCATATCAATTCTGTTGTTTGAATACATTTAAGGAATAGAATTGGAGACAATGCTTTGGAGAGCTAAGTGTCAGTATATAGGACATGAGGATATCAGGGACTATTAAGTGAAGTGATTGTACCTAATAATGTTGAAGTTGTTAAAATATTTAGGAACCATCAGATTAAGCATCAAATTAAAACTGTGGAACCTGCCATAACTATGCAAATCACCACTTGAATTAACAACCTAGACAAGTCTCTTAATGAAAGTTAGGGAATGGGTTGGGAAAGGCCTGGAGCATTAGTCAGAAAGGAAATATCTGAGAGGATGCCTGAGGACTGGAATTACCCTAAATCCCAATGACCAGCAAATCCTTCTGGTCAGATAAGGCACACCTTCTGGGCCTGAATGATGAAGCTCTTCTCTCCTTCCTGGAAATTCCTGAAGAAGTAATCTTGCAAAGGACAGCCAACTATTATGCCTTACCAGGACTACCTCATTAGATTCAGGTTGAAAATGAGAATCAGATCCAAATATGCCCTTTAAAGAGTGTTGCTTAAAACAGAAAGGAAATATTTACCCTAAAAACCTGACTAACTGCCCAAATCAAGCAAACAGAAAAGTGAATTCACATTGTGTGGTTATTGAATGGACTCTGTGGATCCTAGATTATGGAGGGAAGCACTTATATGGGACTGAATGTCTTGATATTGGTGCATTTACCAGAGTTTGAGCCCCACATGCTAGCTCATACAGCTGAAAATATTTCTTACCACTGGGACAGATGCCTGGAAAAAGGCCTTAGTCATGGCCATATCAAATGGCATTAATATTCCATGTTGTATTCATTTCCTATTGCTACTGTAACAAATCACAACACTCTTGGTGACTTAAAACAACCCAAATTTATTATCTTACTATTCTGGATATCAGAGGTCCATTGAGTTCAGGTATAGAGGGTCAATAATTCTCTCTGGGCATAAATCTACTTGGAGGAATAACAAGTTTAGATTTTTTTGTATCAACCAGCAAAATAAGTTTGTATAAAATAATATCTATCTATCTTAGTGAAATTGATATTTTATTAATAAGGTTTATTTTGTCAGGAAAACTGAATGACTTACTAGATTTATTTGGTTAATATTTGTTATATGATTTCATTTCTTTTTATATTGTTAAATATTCTATGTCTCTCTA
Source organism: Cabassous unicinctus (assembly GCA_029593785.1). Lineage (NCBI taxonomy): Eukaryota > Metazoa > Chordata > Mammalia > Cingulata > Chlamyphoridae > Cabassous > Cabassous unicinctus. The sequence continues at coordinate 11,416 of JAQZBX010046776.1, read as the reverse complement.
TTATAGAGGTATCTATTTGAATGGTTTAATTAGGTTTATTATTTTTTTAATTAGGTTTATTAATTTTTTCACTGACACCCCCCACCAACAATCCTCTCCCACCCCAGTTGTAATCCTTCTGTGATCCAAAGCTTCTTTAAAGATGAAGCCAATACAAGAGCCAAATACAATTAATAGGAAAATGAAATAATAATGATAATTTTAAATGTAAGAGATAAAATACATGAAAAGTAAAAAAAACTAATATTAAAATAAAATTAAAAGATTGGGATATTCAAAAATGAAATAAAAAATTAAAAAAAATTTTTTTTTGACATTTTGCCTTTTATCACTGTAATCTCTGGTGTCCAGTCTGTCCTGTGGCACCTTCCCCCTCTCACTCTCCAGTGTCTCACTATTTTTCATTTTGTTTTCAAAGAAGTTTTCACTCACACCAAAGTCATACACAGAATACAAGAGACTGTCATTTACCCAACCTCCTCCTCCTTTCCTCATGCCATATTAAAACATTTTTGTATGTGGATGGTAACATTGTTATAACTGATACACAGAGAGTGGAACATAGCTACTAAACATTGTCAAAGTTTTACAGTGCGGTTTAGATGTTACACTGTACACTTTTATAAATTTTTATGATATTTACTATGTCCTGTGTCCATCACTGTAAGGTAATGAAAAACATTTCCACTGACCACTAAATACCCTGTTTGATCTATTCGGATCCTCCCTTCTCATTCCCCCTGGGCCCAAGATGACCACCTGGCTTGATTCATTGGATGACAAGATTCATAGTTACATGCAAAAGGAGATCTTCACACACTGGTTTGTCCTCTCCTATTAGGAATAGCCCTTGCTCTTGAGAGACCCCTGCCTGTCTATTTCTGAGCGAATTGGACCTCTGAAAGATGGGAGTCCATCTCCTTCCTGCTCATTATGTTGGTCTTCACACAGTGATACAACACATTATGACAGAATGAACACTCACTCACTCCCTAGAAGCCTGCTCCCGGTGTGCCCTGTCCCAAATTCTGCCCCCAACCTACACCCTAACCCAATGACATATCCTTGTCATATTGCCACAAGAGAATTACCATCTGTGTACTTTCAATCTCATACCAACAAATCCCAAGTGTTCACCTGGTCCCTCTCCCATCTCACCCCCCAGTATCCTGCGTGTTCTACCCCACCCTTCCCAATCTACCCATGTGTCAACCCTGCAACACCAAACTGAATAATATCACTACCCACCTGTCCTATCTCTTCAATACACAACTACACTCTATCACGTTCCATAGATTACATCCGTATGGGTGATGGCTTAAAACTTTCTCTTTTCTTTCTTCTTCTTGTAAATCTATTTTGCAGACAATAGCTCTCTAAGACTGCTCAATTTCCTTAATTGATATCAGGGAGGTCATATACTGTTCATCTTTCAATGCCTGTCTTGCTTCACTCAACGTAAGGTCTTCAAGATTCATCCATGTTATCCCGTGTGTTAGCACTTTATTCCTTCATACAGCTGAGGAGTATTTCATTGTATTTATGTATCACATTTTGTTTATCCATTCATCTGTTGATGGGCACCTGGGTTGATTCCAACTTTTGGTAATAGTGAACAATGCTGCTATAAACATTGGTGTGCATATATCTGTTTGTTTCTTTGTTTTTAATTCTTCTGAGTATATACCAGCAGTGGAATTGCTGGATCATAGGGAAGATCTATGTTTCATTTTTTGAAGACCTCCCAAACACTCCTCCATAGTGGCTGGACCATTTTACAATCCCACAAGCAGTGGATGAGGGTTCTCATTCTTCCACATCCTTTCCAACACTCATAGTCTGCTTTTATTAATAGCTACCATTCTAATGGGTGTAAGATGGTATCTCATTGTAGTTTTGATTTGCATTTCCCTAATAGCTAACGATATTGAACATTTTTTCATGTGCTTTTTAGCCATTTGTATTTCTTCCTTGGAGAAGAGTCTTTTCAGGTCACTTGCCCATTTTTTAAATGGGTTGTGTGTCTTTTTATTTTTGAGGTGTAAGATTTCTTTATATATGCAAGATATCAGGTTCCTATCATATATATGTTTGCCCAATATTTTCTCCCATTGAGTGGCTGACTTTTTATTTTCTTGATAATGTCCTTTGAGGTGCAAAAATTTTTAATTTTGAGGAGATCCCATTTATCTATTTTTTTCTTTAGCTGCTTGTGTTTTGGGTGTGAAGTTCATGAAATCATTTCCTTTTACAAGGTCCTGTAGATGTTTCCCTACATTGTCTTTCAAAGTTTTATGGTTTTGGCTCTTATATTTACATCTCTGATCTATCTTGAGTTGATTTTTGTACAAGGTGTGAGATGGTGTTCCTCTGTCATTCTTTTCTAAATGGATATGCAGTTCTACAAACACCACTTGTTGAAGGGGCCATTCTCTCCCAACTGAGTGGACTTGGTGGCCTTGTCAAATATCAGCTGAGTGCATATGCAAGGATTTATATCAGAACTCTCAATTTGGTTCCATTTTTCGTTATGTCTATCCTTGAGCCAATACGATGCAGTTTTGACCACTGTAGCTTTGTAGTATGTTTTAAAGTCAGGTAGTGTGATACCTCCAACTTCATTTTTCTTTTTCAATATGTCTTTGGTGATATGGGGCCTCTTATCCTTCCAAATAAATTTTGCAGTTAGGTTTACCAATTCCTTAAAAAATAGTGTTGATTTTTATAAGAATTGCATTTAATCTGTAGATTACTTTGGTAGGATAGACATCTTGATGATGTTTAGTCTTCTTATCCATGAACAGGGAATTTTTTTCCATTTATGTAGTCTTCTTTGATTTCCTTTAAGAGTGTTGTATAGTTTTCTGTATATATTTCCTTTACATCTTTAGTTAAATTTTTTCTTAGGTATTTGATTCTTTTAGTTACTATTATAAATGGTATTTTTTTCTTGATTTCCTCCTCAGATTGCTCATTATTGGTGTACAGAAATGCTACTGGTTTTTGAGCATTGATCTTATAGCCTGTGATGTTACTGAACTCCTTTATAAATTCTAGTAGCTTTTTTGTAGATTTCTCATGACTTTCTAGGTATAGGATCATGTCATCTTCAAGTAATGAAATTTTTACTTCCTGTTTTCCAATTTGGATGCCTTTTATATCTTTTGATTGCCTCATTGCTCAGCCAAGTACTTCTAAGACAATTTTAAATAGGAGTGGTGATTGTTTTTTTGTGGTTCTCTACCCACCAAGACTTTTGCCCATGACCATATAAACACATTCATATTCCATAGAAGCATGCCCCAAGTGTCCACTCCCCACACATCCCCTCACCACTGCTACCCCACACTAGTGGCCTTCCCCTGCCACAATTGCAGCCCTTCTGCAATCCAAAGCTTCCTTGAAGCAAAGCCTGCAAAAATAATAATAATGAAATCAAAATATTATAAAAGAAGCAAAAAATTTAAAAATTAAAAATTATAAAATATTTTTTTAGCATTGTGCCTTTCATCACCATAAGATCAGTTATCTTTTATGTTTATTGATAATTTCTTCTATATGGTCCCCCAGTGTCTAATTTTTTCACTTTATTTTCCAAAAAGCTTAAGTTACAGAAAAGTCATATAGAAACTATAGTCCATGCTTAGTGGCAATTCTTCAATATGTGTCCATCAATTGTAACAAATGTACCACAATAATGAATGATGTTGATAATGGGGGAAATTTTGTGAGGGAGAGAAGGAGGGGTGTGGTATGTGTTAATCCCCTCTATTTTTGATGTAACATTTATGTAATCTAAAGCTTCTTTAAAATTAAAAAAATTAAAAATTTAAAAAAGAAAATATAGGAGATTCCCACATACCCCTCTCCCTACCCCCTACACATCCTTCCCAGCGAATAACAACCTACATGAGTTTGGTTCACTTGTTTTAATTGATAAACAAATATCAAAGCTTTGCTACTAATCCTGGTCATTGGTTTACACTGTGGTTTACTTTTTGTACTTTTATAGGTTCTGACAAAATGTATAATGCCCTATATGAGGAAAATGGCAAAAAAAAAAAATGTGGCTTGCATAGTCACAGGTATGAAACTCATTAGGACCATGGATGAGAATTCCCACTGCTGGTTCCTGTTCTGAGGACTTCTAAGATATTCCTGCTGGTATTGCTTGAACAGGGAATTTAAAGCCCTGAATTCAACCTTGTATTCCTCCACATTCGCTAGCATATTAGGAGGACAAGCCAATCTCCCTTAACTTGTTAATTTCACACAAATGAAATACCTGGTCAACAGAAACTTTTCTCTTAAAGTCTTTGATTAGAAGTATCCAATAGTGGTATTTTACATAGGTCTATTGATACATCTCATTGTGGACTGCTTGTAACTTCTTTACCCCTGGAAATAGAGTTGTTTTAATTTGAATAGGATAAAAACCAATTCTAAAATTCCCAGGGCCAACTTAAGAAAATCACCATATAGTTTAAGTTCCTCTGCTGATATCAAAAGCTGTACTAGCCAGAGTTCTCCAAATAGAAGCAACAACATACGTGTATGTGTATGAATGTGTGTATATATGTATGTAGGTGTTTGTGTGTTTATATATATACATAGACACATATATATGATTTATTATATCTATGATTTGTTATAAGGAATTGGATCATGAGACTGTGGGGGATGGCAAGTACAAATCTGAAGGGCAGGTAGGAGTATGGAAATCCCTGTAATAGTGATAGTGATGTCTTGAGTATGAATTCCTTAGTTTGCAATCTCAGGAGAGAGTGACAAGTGTAGTCTTGAGACAGAATTTCATCCTTCTGGAACCGTCAGTTTTATGCATTCAATGTATCAAACAAATTGGATAAGGTACACCTACATTATCCAGAGTAATCTGCTTTAAGTCAGGAAATTGTAGATTTCAATCCATTTATAAAACATTTTCACAGTAACATCTATGCCATTGTATGACAGAAAAACTGGACGCTATAACACAGTCAAGTTGATATGTAAAATTTACCATCATATCAATCTGATTGTTGTAAGTCTGTTGTCTCTAATGCTATATGTGAATTTAAATGCTTTTTATCAAACAGCTTTGGAGGTCACCCCAGTCCTGAGAAATTTCCAAGATGGGGCAAAGCAAAGGCTGATGCCTGAGTCAGGTCATCTGCCAGTCACCAGTCTACTCAAAACTCTGTTTCACAATATAACAATAGTGTATTTTTCATGAGCAGAAAATTTTAAATGTTCTCTGCATAGGAAAATTGGATAAACCAGCTCAAAGGTCTTGATTTTGAGAAGCCAACAAGGGAAAACTTTGATTATCTTTAGGTTAGGAATATATAATACATAAGAGTGAGTTATTCATTGTCACTGTTCAATTCTTTATGTTATCTCTATTCATAATTTTTATTTAAAAATAATTTTTAGCCATATACTGGGAAAATACTCAAAATTTTGTGTACATAAATTAATACAGAAGGCATTAGTATTAAAAGATAATCAACATATAACACAGTTGGAATTTATATAAAAATTAATACAAATCATTTCAGTATTGTTTAAATTTTCTTAATACTTTAGAAGGAGTTACATAGGGTTGAATTTCCTTTTTATCTATGATAATGTAAAGACTTTAGGACTTTTTCACCAGTTGAATCTTCAGGACATTAATAATAGCCATTATAGTTTGTGTGGTAATGGATGATTACCACAATAATAATTTTACTATGGTCCATGTTTGCGTTCTTTCCTTCTGTTTGCTCATTCCTCAGTCTTGAGGATTTGGCGAAGGCAATGCCAACTCTGATTCATATTGAGAGGGGATTTAGATCTTATGGTGTCAGATGGAGAGAATTATTTTGCTTGCAGTTGTAGATATGCTTTATTTTTGGGATGGGATTGTTCACCATCATCCTTTTGTGAGTTGTCTGGGATTAGTTCAATGTACTTGAGAGTAGGTGTTGGCTGCAAATCTGCTGAGATTCAGGTTCCATCAGAATAAGAACTATCTGAAGATATAATTCTTTGGAACATGGGTATAGGGCTTATAATAGGTTCAAATGAAAGGTGTAGGAAAATCATGTGTTGGGAAATTATAAATAAACCTCTGTACCAGCAAAAAAATAGATTATCATATATTCTAAATTATAGCCTGCAGATGGGGTGATTTCCTAGGGTTGTCTGACTAGTATATAGTGCCCAGATGTCTCTAAAATCCTCAGGAGCACACCTGTTTGAGGTTTTGTTTATTGTGGCAGTTAGTAAGTTCTGCCTGAGATATGCATAAGGTAAACTCTGGAACAACCTCTGATTCAGTTTGAAATCTATTAGACATAAAAACTCTTTTGTATTTAATGTTTCCCCCTTTTGGTCAAGATCTTTTTCCAAATACATCACTGGTTGGCACTTGATAATAATCTGTCAGTGCCAGGGAGGCATAACCCCAGGAATCATGTCCCATGCAGCAAACAAGGTAGTGAGTAAATTTGATGAGTTTGGCTTAGAGAGAGGCCACATTTGAGTAACAAGTAGGTTATCCAGTGGCAACTCTTAGGCAATAGATAGTATTCGGCTAAGTTTTAATATTGCAAGTATAAGGTTCATAACCACAAACATTAATATAAAAGGCTTTTAGTATTGGTCTCTTTTATTTTATTAGGCACTGTCTATGTACTCTAGAGATTCTTCCTACTCAATTAGAAAACATAGCAGGACTCCCTAGAGTATAAATTTAATATTTTTCTGTTTATCGTGTGGGTCTTATTACTGGAATCTTGAGTAAGGTAATGAAATTCAAATGAGGATAAGTCATATAAGCATCAAGACATCAAACAGCTTGCATAGAAGCTCAGGGTATTGAGAAGACTCTCTCTGAGCTCCACACAAGACACATGAGGGATGATGCCATTCCCAGGAGTGGGGTAGGGGTTGAGGGCAGATTTGATTAAGAGGAAAGGCCAGAGCCAGGGAAGCAGCAACTCACCTAACTGCCACCCCCTCCCCAATTCCTCTAGTCTCTGAAAGCCCCTAAGACTTTCTTAAAACCATCAGTGTTTGTGCAGGTGTTTGTCTATTTCCCAAGCTGTCCAGGCCCCACTTAAGGCAAACAACATTATGGACTTCCAGTATTGACTTTTTATTGACATGTAATTAACATGCCATAACTTAAGTCTTTTAAAGTGCCATAGTCAGTGCTTTTTAGTATATTCATAAGACTGTAAAATCATAACTGTGATCTAATCCCAGGATATTTTCATCAATTCCAAATGAAATACTGGACCCGATAGCAGTCCCTTTCCCCCAACCACCCTCAACCCAGCCCCCAGCAAACACTAATCTATATTCTGTGGCTCTGGATTTGCCTAGTACGGATCCTTCATATAAATGGAATCCTGTAAGTGACCTCTAGAGTCTGGCTTCTTTCACTTAGCAAAATATTCTTCAGGTCCCTCACCTTCTAGCATATATCTGTACTTCATTACATCTTATAGCTGATAATACCCCATTGTATGGACAGACCATTTTTTCTTTATCCCTTCATAATTTGATAGGCATTTGAGATGTTTGTACTTTTTGGCTATTATGATACCAAACTTGTTCCAGATTTGGCCAGAAGATCTTCCAGTTGCTCCTGTCATGGTTGACTCCACCTGAGGGCTTTGGTGCCTTCCATGCTCTCCAGTATACCATGATTGTCAGGTTCATCTCACACATTTCCTGGCCAAGACCTGGTCTCACACATACCTCCTAGGTGCCCTCTTTTTTATTTTTTCATGGAAAATAGTATTTAGAGACCACCATCTGGGCATCAGTGGTGGATATTGCTACCAGATTTTCCTTACTTACAGGCCTGCTCAATAAAGAGAGCTAGAAACTTTGTTGTTTACAAAGAAAATGGATTAGTTTTGACATATATTTCCTAATTAAAATGTAAGATAAGGGTGTTTTACTTCTCTGATAAACCAGCCTGAAGTGGCCCCACAGCCTACAGCTAGGGGAGGCAGGAGGCTGGTGCACGGTCCTGGGGTTTTGTGTTGTGCCAGGAGTTAAACCTTTAGCTCCTGAACATGGGGAAACCAGGGGAGGGCACACTTGTAGCTCAGGACAGGGCCTGTCACCACCCAAACAGGAAGCCATTCAGTAATCTAATTTAGGGTAAAGTGTGTCTGCAAAACTGTGGTTGTCAGTCCCAATGGCATTCCTTTCCCCCCTCAAGCCCTATCTATCAACCCCTCCCCACAGGAATTGTCCATACCCCAATGACAAATGCAAAGCACAAATTTTGGACAATGGATGCAGTCATCCCAGGAGCTTGCAAGCTTTAAGGGGTCTGAGCCAAACTCCTCTTGAGGACAATCAGTGGCAACACAACTGATAGTGTTAACTGGAGATACCCGAGATGGTGGACCTCAAAACACATGGCCCAAGACTTCATCTTGACCCAGAGAAAAGCCTGGGTGGCATCTCTCCTTACAAGAAATAAGTATTCTTCTCTTGGTATTCAGAACCCATGGGTGATGCCTCAGGCCCCATCTGGGGAGTAGAGGTCACCAGGTATGCAACATAGAGGCAGAGGCCTGCCAGAGATTTTCTATGTTAAGAAATTGGACAAGGAATGGCAGGGCATTGGGAAGCACTAGTTCATAGGGAGCAGTAAAGTTTATGAAACCAAGCTCAGCTGAAAAGCTGCATCTCAATCCCCCAAGTCCCCTCATAAGGAAAAGGAATTCAGTGTCAGGGATAAGGACCCCAAAGCATGTAATCTAAGGTAAAGATTTGACCATGAGACCTCAATGGGGACTGAGGATGCAAAGTTCTGCGCCCCATGGACCATGTGTTAATAATATTCCTCTGTCCTTTTCCTTTCTACATTTTAAGCTGTGTTCTAATTTTACCTGTAACTAGTGCTGATGTAAATTTAGACTTTGCCCTTGAAAACTACAAGTCCCTATTTGGTGCTCAAAGAAAACCTCAGCCAAGAATAAGAAAAGGTCCTTCCTCCAAAGTGGTAGAAAGGCACCCACTGCCCTGCCTGGGGTCAGGAAATTGTCTTTGTTAATGGAAGTACCTTCAACATCTAAATCCTGATGATCCCCATGGGTGGTCTCAGCTCCTTCTAGGTGTATTGATACTGAAATGCACATTTGCTTTCTGAAAGGGGATTTCTGTGTTTGCTTCAGTAAGCCAGGGAAGGGTGGCTGGCTCTTTTCTCTTCTCCCTTCTAAAATAAACTGATGACTTTGCATGATTTCTTATTTGAATGAGCAATGTGAGAGGCTTCAACTCATTTCAATTAACACAGTAAATGAAAGAACCAATCATCAACTCTAAGGATGTTGCTGAAACAAGACTTTAATAATAAAATACTCACATCTAATATTTACTATTTACAATAGATAAATATTGCCCCTCCTCTCTATATATACATATAATTTTTTGCTGTTTATTCATAAATTCAAATGTTTTCCAATCTCATCCAAATCCTCCTTCCTACTAACCATGTTTAGCATAGTCTCATAAAGTCTCAGAGACAGTGGGGTGTGGCCCTTGCAGTGGCATGAGATTTCAGAAAACTGGGACCCAACTGGGCCCTTCCTCACTCACCCAGTGAGAGTGAGCTCGGTGAGGAGGGTCTCTACATCTAATTCTGAGGAAAGGGGGGACATATGTGGGAGTGAGCAGAGACTCCCTCAATTCTGAAAACGGCTAGCATGGGAAGAGAGTGTGCTGGGAACCCTGGAAGGTCACAGATGTCATCCAAAGGCTCCAGGTGAGACCCTCAGGTGTCCTCTAAATGATTGACTGGTCACAGGGGCCCAGGACAGTCTTTCAGAGGGCAGAGTCATTCAGGGCATCAAGAGAGGTGCCAGGGGTTAAGTGGAGTCTGGGGGTGGTCCAGACTGGCTGGTGGGGAGGGAAGTGCCTGCCTGGCTTGGCCCACTGACATTGGGGTCAGCAAAACTACTTGGCCAGGCAGACTTGGGAAGCGGGACCCTGAGGCTGGTGGGCATGAGGGGCCAATGAGAATTTTCCCTTTAGGAACTTGGGTCCCTTCTGCTTTTTCCCCAGAAGGAGTGAGATCGCTCTGTTCTTGACCTGGTCATCCATGGGTGTGTTCCACTTCATGAGCAGAAAATGGTACTTGGGCGAGGGCTGCATAGCATAGTACACATTCGTGCTGTCTGGGATCTGCAGCACTGGGGAGTGGGACAGAGGGGTGGTCAGCTGTGCTCCAAGTGACCACAGGACACCCCAACCATTTGTGCCCCCACAAGAGCAGGCCTCATCCAGGGACCTGAATTCCCCAATCCAACTCCAGGACCAAAAAGGAACCCTGTGAGTGATGTCTGCCTGAAGGAAAGATTCTGCAGAGGCACAGCTAAAAATCAAGGACCTTTGTTTGAAAAGTGACAATGACTCATAACTGCCAACCTCAGAATGGAGCTGTCAAGAGGTCATCTACTCCCCCACCCCACCCGCTGCCACCTTTTCTGCTCAGGATCTCAGAGCTGGACTTGGATTTCTAGTACCCAGTGCATGGCCCCCTAATGCAGCCCTAACCAGGACAATTCTACAGGGGCCCAGTGAAGAGCAGCCCTGCCCCAGGCCTCCCAAGCAGGGTTCCTGAAGGCCTCCATGACCAGGCAGTACCTGACACCCAGCAAGTATTTACACTTTGATGCTATTTTCTTCCTGTCTCCCTGGCTTAGAGCCAGCTAGAAAGAAACACTGGGCTGGAATTCCTGCTCCACCTCAGTGATGTGGCTACTCATCTCCTTTCTTAACCTCTCTAGTCCTCAGTCCTCCTGTTCTGTAGGACAGGTCCTTCTGCCCTATTTCACACTTCACAGCTTCCATTTCCCATTTGAAAGAGAAGAGATGATTTAGAACCAATTTCTAGGAATGGTGGGAGTCATTTTAATTTGCCTCGGCTAATGGCTAGAAGAAGGGAATCAGCTCATTGCCAAGAATACAGTTAATGTTGAGCAACAAGGAGGCTCTCAGGTGGTAACCCTTAGTCACCCCATAACAGTAGGCTAAGTTTCAATTGGAAGAGCAAATACTCATAAGGCTAGTCCTCAATAACAAGAACCAATCAGTGGGCCATCCTCTTTTGCCAGACACTGACTCTGCTCTCTGGGGATGGTTGCTACTCCCTTGGGGAATGTTGCAGGAATGTGGCCTCTCTCTAAGCCAAACTCAGCATTTGAGTGCATTACCTTCCCCCCAACGTGGGACATGACTCCCGGGGATGAGCCTCCCTGGCAACAAGGGATTAAAACCAAGTGCCAACTGGCAACATGTTCAGAAAAAGACCTTGAATAAAAGGGGGAAAAGGTAAAGAGAAATGAGTTCACATGGCTAAGAGACTTCAAAGAGAGCCGGGAGGTCACCCCAGAGGTAATACTTA